>JACBKR010005043.1:0-20394 GCA_014218235.1 Colocasia esculenta
AGATCTCGTGACTTGTGATGTTGTCAAGAGCTGGAACATGTTTCTTTTAATCTTTTTACATCTTCTTCTTATATTTATTGTCTTTCTTCAACTCTCAAAACTACATAATGTGATAAACAGTAAAGATACTCTTTGATAGGCATTTTAACTTTTGAAGCTGGAGATAACACTTCATTTATTAGAGTTTAAAATTTCATAATGCACTAGATAGCGCAGATCACATAGTATTCATCTTTGTCACATACAGATAACCTGAGAGAACACTAAATGAAGACATTACATCGAGAGAAAAAGAAGGAGGAAATAATTCACTCTTTCATGATGAAGACAAATCTTGTAGTGCTATATTATGAGTCCTAGCAATGAGAGAGTCCCATTTAAGTGTATAAGTGACAACTCTCATGCATGTACTTTTAATATACTTCTTATCTATTTATCATCTGTCATTGATTTACCAAGTTATCAAGATTAAGAGTGTTTATTCTATTCCTACAGACTGCTGAAGTTCAAATAAGTTTCTAATGCTGATAATGGAGTACCTAAAATATCATTATGTTGAAGCAAGTCATTGAATCCCATGTTTTTTTTTTTTTTTGGGTAGAAGGGAACAGGAAACCTATCCCAAAATTTTTATAAAGTGAATGATAAAGTTACAAAATTACGGGGCATACCCCTAAAGAGAAAGAGCTATCCTATGCGGACATTGGGTAAACCAGTCTTATCAAGGACCGCTGGGCCTCTTACAACATGTGGCAGCGTGGATAAAGAGGTAAAGATCCTATTAGTAGTTTCCATACAACCTAGAGATGCCAACGCATCAGCCACCTGATTTGCCTCATGAAAGACATGAGAGATAATAGAAGCATGCTTCTGTAAAATAACCAGTGCAGAACGCCACCATCTATGGCATTGCCATCCCAGCGGAGATGTTTCATTCATTTGGGTCTTTAACCACATTGATATCCCACCTTAAAAAAAACAAATCGATATCCTGTGTAACAACACCAACATACATGACACAGATATCTCGTGTCCAACTGTGACCAGGGTATCAGATGTCGCCCGGATTGGGATCGAATCGGCCTGTCTGGGTTGGTTTTGGGAACATCCAATCTTATCCTACATTCTGATGTATATGCAGCTCAATAATAAACACAAGAAGGAAGCCAAGAAGAAAAGAAAAGAGTACAAAGTAACAAGCTGAGACGAATGGTTGACATGGATGACTATGATCTTACCCACTGGCGCCGATCATTAGAAGAAAGAGAGTGTAAGGCCCTCGAATTTTGTTCATATTATACTTATTTGATTTTGTGCATATTATAATTATTTAATTACTTATGTGCATATGTATATATATGTTATTTCTGTGCATATAATGTATTATTTAAATGTGCATATGGTATTTAATTATTGATGTGCATATTATATGTATCTATTCTGTGTATGTATGTTTATTAATATTTCTGTGTTTTTCTGAAATCCCTGGTTAACGTCAATATCACCTGACGTTAATATCAAGTTGACAGCAACTTGTGTGCCGTTGATTGTATGGCTTCGGGATATAGATGTCTAGATCGATGGACGCCGACTCCCTGTTAACGGCAGCAAAGTGGCCGTTTACTTCTTCGGTTATGTTGCATTTCCAGATCTGAAACGGCTGCATTTTCTCCGGGTGCTAATTAGGAAACCCACCCCAACGGTAAGAAAACCTAATCCTAGGCGCACCCCGACTCATAGCCCTATAAAACATCCAGTTTTCGGCCAGATTAGGTCCTTTGGCTCAAAGGAAAACCTAGGGTTCTTGAGAGAAAAACCAGTTTTTCCAAAGCTTGATCCGACGTGTGTGGGGGTTCTTATGGCGATCTACTACGACTGGAAGGAGCTCTGCTATGAGGAATCTTCCCCGACTTCAAGAGAATCATCAATGCAGGCGGGAAGACCGATTCGGGGTTGCAAAATCTCTCCTTCTTGGCTTGGCCGAGGAGGGCTTCTTCGACAAAATCAACCCTTTAGAGATTTTATTTCAGACAAGTAATTGAGGGGTATCATCCCTAGACATGTCCTTTAAGTCTTAGGTATTTTTCTGGATTTTATTCGTGTCTTGGAACCCCAAATTCACCTTTTATTTGAGTTCGGTCTGCACTTTTGCAGACAGGAGGTTGACGGAAACCTTGTTGCTGCCAAGTTCCTGAGTTGACGGCAGCATCCTGTGTCGTTAACCCTTGTTGGCGGCAAGGCCCTTGCCGTCAAGTTCATCTATTTTCTGCAGAACTATATGTTTGATCTCTGTACTGTGATTTTCGACTGTTTGGAGGTCTGTGCATGCTGTAAAAATTAGGGTTTGTCAGGTATGGTCTCTAGGTCATATCATGAGGTTCTGTCGAATTTCTGAACATGATTATATTTAATATAAATTTTGTATTGATGAAATAAGCATGTTTTGGTTGTGTTTAATTCGGAATAAATAGTTTCCTTGCACGTTAGGGTTTCAAACAATTTCCATGATATTGGGGTTACTATTTTCAGATTTTAGAAATGTTGGAATCGACTGTTTTGTTGTGGACCATGTTAAAGTGAATTTCTTGTTAAATTTCCAAGAAATCTATTTAAATTGTTAAAATTAGTTTTACTGTTTCAAAAAATCTGAAAAATTAGACATATGACACATTATATGTATGGAGTCTGTGATAAAAATTTGATACTATTTTGAGTCCCATGGATATAGTTGCTTTTAACAAGGGTAATTAGACCATATTAAGCATGTTGATTTAAATCATGTAAATCTCAATGTTTAGCAGGTTTAGCAGCATGATTAGGTATTATTATCGTTAATTAACACTGTGGAATAGTCATACTGAGTTATGTAAACTAAAACATGTATATTTGTTTAAAGTGCATGTGAATTAGTTAAATAGTGCATGTGAATAATGTAAACCATGTGATTAAGTGTTAATGTGTAATGTGTGCCGAGATTGACACTGCTACCATAGAAGGCTGTGGAGCCATACTATAGAAAAAGTCATATGGGAAGGCTCATTATGTATGTGATATCCTATGGGCATTAGGATGAAATCCTGGAGGTGGACAAGTACCACTTGTTAGGGTGGAGGGGGCTTCTCCCGGTTCTGCGCAGTTACCAAGATTCGTCACTATATTGCCTAGGTGACGGGTATGTGTTATGTGAATGTGTGTCCTTCTTTATGGTGGTTCGGACTATGTGTCACGACAATTAAGTGTAAAAGTGTGAAAGATGTGAATATGTGCAATTTGAACATGTGATAGTGTTATGTGAATGTGTTAGCATGTGAAAAGATGTGAAACCATGTGAAATAGAGTTATTTATGTTAAAACAACAAGCTAAAGATGTGTATATGTGTTATAAAAGCATGTGAAAAATGTTAGATATCATGCAAAGATTGTTAATTATCATATGCATAATTCCATGATCAAATTGTGTAGAGTTGTGAAATGATATGAATAGAAATTGAAACCATGAATCATGTTACATATTACGTGTAGAAAGCATGTGTAGGTTATTTATACTTAATTGTCATGAAGCATGTGCCATGTAATTATTTTATTGTTAAAAGACTAGCATGTGTATGTGATATGTATAAGGATATGCCTTTAGGTTGCTTGTTGGGTCTTTCTTTTGGAAGACTCATACTTGCTTTAACATACAGGTGAGACAAGTGTTCCTGTACTTGAGGAGGACTTAGTGAGGAGCAACTCCGAGCGTGAGGAATAGCTGCATTTGTGGAGATCGCTGCTTAGTTTGTTTATTTCATTAGTATGTGAACAATGTCATTATGTTATTATGGACTTGTAATATTGTGGACATTTGTTATTTCTTCTATTACTATATAGACTGTGGAATTATGTGAATGATGATGGAATAAGACTTCTCTTTTATTTCCGCTGTACTCTTTTGTTATTTATGTACATCTCGACCTATTGTGTTGTGTTTGGTAAATGCCCCACTGTAATGACGCCTTTTATATCAATGTGGATTGGTATAATTGTACCGGTATAAGGAGGGTCGTTACAGAGAGGCTCTAATTAGGGATGTTGTGTACGTACCTAAACACCTTCGCTTCATTATATCTATTCCTTTGGAGAGTGGAGCTGTTTCTAGAATGCTAGAAATCTAAAAGGAAAGTGTACTTAGTACTTTTAATTTTTGTCCCTCCAGGTTACTTACATATCTGTAGTTCTATTACAAATAATGTGTAGTTATTTTTTTCTAGTTTACATCTACTGACTATAGACACGCTAAAAATGATACCATCGTGGGCAAATTTCAAATTTCACCATAATGCCACAAATGGCTCCCTTTTTGCCTTGCGAGAGTATTTTTCCCCATTATTCAAGGTCTCCCCCATCTCTTCCTGCATTTTCTGGTGCTTCCCCTTCATTTTCTTAGTCTTGCTAGAGTTTGGACAAAAAGTCATAATCGCGATGGACACAGTGGTCACCTTTTACGCTGACTGATGGAGAAGACTAAAATGCATCGAGTCAAGCCGTCGTGATTCAATATCAATCGATTGGTCCCTATGGATTGGTCATTAACGCGTCGGACCAAGCTGTCGCGATTCAGATCGATTGTTGACCAATAATCGATTGGTCCCTACTGATTGATCTTAAATGCGTCGGGTCGGGCCGTCGCCATTCTACATCAATTGGTCATTAACGCATCTGATCAAGCTGTCGCAATTAAGATCGATTGTAGACCATCAATCCATTGTCCTGCATCTATTGTCTTAAATGAGTCAGACATAGATGTCGTGATTCTAAACTTCGATATTTTTGAACAATTTTCTTATTTCATTTTTTGAAATGCTTATTGCCTTTTATGAAACGCGGCTGGTATCCCCGTCATAATTCTACATTTTACATTTAGCATTTGGCAAGTTTCCATAAACAAAATTTGAAAATTAATAAACATGTCACACATGTTCGTCATGATTAAGGGGCAGAATCTGATTCTAATTGCAAATTCCATAAACGTGTCCATACAAGTCTTCGCATTTCAATTTTAATAGCGATCATTGTGTCCGTCGTGATTCAAAGTTATTGTCCACCTCAGATTTCGAGCGTGTCTCCTATATATACACCCCATGTATCTTCATCCCAGAGGTTAGGAGCCCCCAGAGAGCCATCACATCCAATGAGTTAGAGAGAGAGATTCTAAGACGGAGCCTGCCGGACCGACACCTCGAGCATCAACGCCTTTCTTATCCATCCTCCGAACCAGCAACAGGAGCAGCAACACCTCCTCTTCTTCCTCCTCTCCTCTGCTTCATCAAGCTCTAGCAAGCATCATCCCTATGCATCCAACATCAATTGGGGAAGCACCTCCCTCCTTCCTCCTTCTCTTGTATATTCATAATTGTTTATTCATCACCATCATCATCTCCTCCTCTCAAGCTCCCACCGAGAGCACCTCCCAATCTATCTTTTTATTTCTCTTTTAATATATCAACTCAATCAACACACACACTCTTCATGCACGCATACACACACACACCTATCATTTTAGAGGTTTTAAAAGCCACCAAAAGGTGAGATCTTCTCCATGTTCTTCATGTTAATTTATTTATTTATTTGAGAACAAATACTACATCATTAGCTAATACTCTTTTTATTGTCTTGTTTTCTCAAGGTAATCATTAAGTGTAAGGCCCAGCAAGTTTTCTACAGGTTTGCGCTTTTAGAAATTCGTTTGGTCGGAGTTCGGGACCCCGGACGACGTGTTTCAGCCGAATCAGGAGTTTGCTGCAAGTGGGCTCTTGATGTCAAGTAGTGTGACGTCAAGATGTGGTTGACGTCAATCGATGTTGACATCAACCTGGATGGCAATTTTGATTGCCGTCTATTTTGTGTTGACGTCAACATGTTTTGACGTCAAGTATTCTTGGAATCTTGACGTCAACAACAATTGACGTCAATATTTCTGTTGACGGCAACATTTGTTGACGTCAACTTCTGCGTGTTCCAGTCCGAATTTTCCTCCGAAACTTGTGGTTTTTTTTTTTGATAGGTTTGAAGGAATAGAGTCGTGTTAGGGCAAGGATCTTACCCCAATCACAATCCTTTGCACTCTATATATGGGGAGAGAACTTGGCTCTCTTGCTTGGGTTTGGGGTTGTGTGAGGAGAGAGAGAGGGCAATTCCGAGGGTAGATCGGATGTGTTGTTGCATGTTCGAGGTTGTTGCTGTGAAGAGAAAGCTTCCATGACCTAAGAGGAAGGCTTTGGACAAGGAGATCGTGGTCGGATCGTGCTCAATGATGTTAAATTACTTACATATTTATTTTGGTGATTAACAAAACCATGATAAAGTTTACTAACATATTTTCTATGAGAATTGAGCACAGGAAATAAAACAAAGAAAAAACAAGCCAAAAGGGTAAGTATTCTTCACACTGCAACAATGTAAGTCTAAAGCTTTAAAATTTATCTATGAACACATCGATTTTTTGTATGTCATAACGATTTCAGCAAAGTTACAACGATTTCCTTACGCTCATAACGATTTCATATTTATAAGGATTCGCTATGTGTTTTCAACAATTCGGTAAGTGATCGCAACGATTTGCCCTCACAACGATTTCTTAAGTGATCATAACGATTTGCTTTCATAACGATTTCTTAAGTGATCATAACGATTTGCTTTCATAATGATTTCTTAAGTGATCATAACGATTTGCTTTCATAACGAATCATTAAGTTACATAATGACTTGGTCGCTGTAACGATTCGATACAGCAAACAACGATTCATTCACATTGTCTTTAACGGTTTGATTATAACAACTTGAGCATAACGATTTGCTTATGAAGTCACAACGATTTGTCTCTACAACGATTTGGTTATTAATGTAAAACGATTTGTGTATGCATAAGTTTTCTTGAGTGTACAACGATTCACTCACAACGATTCATAAGTCATGCATAGAATAAAACGATTTGATATTCAAACTCACTTTTGAATACGTTGAAAAGCCAAAGTCTTCACGTACATCTTTCAGACAAACATGCATTTATGATGACTGAACGTATCACTGCAGTGCATGCAAACGATATCTTCTATTCTCATGCTTATTCTGTAAACATCTTTTTAGAAGAACAGAATGGAACTTCTATTTCCGTATAAAATCAATCTAACATTGACTGACAACAAGAGACAGCTTAGATGTCTATTGTTTAAGCTTGTAATGCGTGCAGGTCTCTGACAGCACTCGTCATCCAACGTTGGATAAAATAGAAGCCAAAGGATATTACAGAAGATCTTCTCTCTGTGCGTGCATGAAGACCGTTGAACGGGAAGCTCTACAGGACCATGCAGTCTAACGTAAACAAAAGCTTAGAGACAACGGGCACTTCAACGTTCAAATTTCAAATAGAAGATATATAAAAAGACTGAAGCTCCAAAAAAAAAACTTGGAGATTGAGAATACCAACTACAATCTTTAACAAGCCTTTCGCGAGCTTTATGAAGAGCCAAGCCTCATTCCCATTAGTTCTTGCTCTTGCTCTCTAAACATAGTGTAGATCTGTGAGAGAGCCCTTGTGTACTGAGAAGAGTTCATCATCTGTAGATCTTTTTCTCAGTTCCAGCTTCAGATCAAGCACTGTTCTATAAGCTTGATCTAGGGGCGTCTTTCCCTGAACACTTTCTTATGTTTGTTCCCTTTCTTGCAGAAGGAAGACCTGGTGGGATCCAGGGTGTGTGTTTCCCTTCGTGTAGAAGGAAGACCTGGTGGTATCCAGGGTGTTGTAGTTTTTTTCTCTTCGTGTTTTGAAGAGAAGACAGCTGCGGCTGGGTGTGTAAGGGTCCATAGGGGGACAGTATCCTTGGGTAGTGAAATCCTGAGATATTACTCAGGGACTGGACGTAGGACTCCTGAGGAGAGGAGATCCGAACCAGGATAATTCCTTGTGTTGTGTGATTGCATTTGTGAGTTTGCTTTTATCTTCACTAACACTAACAACTATCGAAGTGTGCTTGTGTGACTATTTTGTGAACAGGTTTCAAAGTACTCAACAATTTTAAAATATCCCATTCACCCCCCCCCCCCCCCTCTGGGCTGTTATGATTTTCTGAATGGTAAAATGCATGTAGAATTTAATGAACATGACATTGTATATACATGATGGATTTTGATAAAAGTAGTACCATGATAGGTTTCTGTTATACAGTAGAGTGTAATTTCAGAACTGAGAAAGGCATGCTATGTGATATTTCATTATCATCTTTATAAATTATCCATGAATGTATGAAAGAGCATGATAGAATTATATGAAAATGTAAATTGCATGATTGTATACATTAATGCATCTAAAATGAATTGGCCAATAAGACATTGTTATGATAGAGATAACTACAAGGAACTACACCATGGAATGCCCCTATGGTAATGGTTCACCTACATGAAATGACTACATGAATCCGTGGGCAACGGATTGAAATCCTGGAGGTAGACATGTTCTACTGGTTAAGGTGGGAAAGACTTTCCCCGGTATTGCGCAATAACCTAGACTTCATCACTGCTTTGCCTAGGTGATAAGTGAATGACTACATGCTACATGATCTCTATAATAGTATGGGCTATGTCTTGGAAACTATATGAACTAAATAACTACATGAACTACATGTTACATGATAAATGATTACATGATACATGACCACATGAACTACATGTCACTTGTTATATGAACTACATGCTACATGTTAAATTGACTACATGCTACATGATGATGAATTACATGTTACATGATATAAATTAAAGATTTACTTGAAATTGTTTACATGCTACTTGACATTGAACATATGTTTTAAGGAATTGATTACATACCATACCATATGAACATGTTTTTGAATTATGAGATGTAAGATATATGTTACATGAATTGTTGTATGTTCATGATAAATAACCATGTTATACAAAGAATGATTGCCCAATTGACTTAGAACATGTTGATAGGAAGAGTTATATGATATCAAGGAAGTGGTAGGAATATGTTATCATGTTTTAAACCTAGTATATGTTATATCTTGAAACTATCTTTCATGTGACTTGCTGGGTCTTGTAGACTCACACTTGACTAACATTCAGGAGAGACTGAGGATACCCAAGAGTTAGTGCACAAGACTCGGAGCGTGAGGACATGGAGGCTTAGTGCTATACTTGAGAGTGTTGGAGAGATTTTGTATGTGAGGACATGATGTACTTTGAATTTTATGCATTTGGACATATGGATTGTAATAAGTTGGACTATTACTATCTTCCCTTATGTTTTAGATTAGTATTTGAATATGATGTTTGTTTGAGAAATTTGGTTCCATGTTCCGTTGCCACTTGTTGGAATTAAATTATCATTTATGTATGTCTCAATCTATACCATCTATTGTTGGATATTTTCCACTGTAATACCTCTATTAGATCCAATAGGAGTTGGAATAACTATACTGGGTCCAAGAGGGGCGTTACAAGGTAAGTTGTCACCAGGTTCATCAGTCCTTTCAAAATCCTCGAAAGAGTAGGCGAAGTTGCATACCGTCTAGCATTACCCCACAACTTGATGGAATACACAATGTGTCCATATATCAATGCTGAAGAAATATGTACGCGATCCATATCACGTCATAGAATATGAACTACTGGAGTTCAACAAAGACGAAACATACCAAGAGAGGCAATTAAGATCGTGGACTGGGAACTGCGCCAACTAAGGAACAAGGTCATCCCACTAGTAAGAGTGAGATGGAATCAACGCATGGATGAGGATGACACTTGGAAACCGAGGAAGCTATGCACAAGAGATATCTGAAGTTGTTCACAAGTAGGTACATCTCACTTGCATCATAAATCGTATCTATGAATTTGGGAACCAAATTCTCTTAAGTGGGGGAGGGTGTAGCACCCCGAAAAGAATTCAGTAATTTAAATTTTAAATAAATATAAATAAATAATTTCCATAATATCTAAATGTTTAAAACATACGTATCATTATCGTATGTGCAAGAACACATAGGAAAATTCCATAAAAATATAAATCAACCCCAAACATTATCCTTAAATGTTCCATGAAGACATTCATGCAAAAAAAAATTCGATTGGCCAAGTGTACGTCACAATGTGACTAATTATCCAAATTAGGAAACTAAGTCGGAAAACTGTTAACCCGGAAATATAACACGATCATAAATTAAATAAACATGTTGGAGAGGTTTCAACATCGTATAATGATGACCCATTATCAGAATTGGGCTAATGGATCACTTGTGGTCCAAGAACAAAGTGAAGCAAGAAAAATACATAGAAATTCATAACCCTAATTAAGCTGAAATTAGAAAGAGGTAATTAGGGTAAATTCTAAGGCAATTACTTTCTTGGCAACCCAAATTCATGCCTAACCATGGTGGGAGGCTTCCTAAAATCTCACACTCTATTAGGGTGAGAAATCATCAAATTATCGAAGGTGGAAGGCCAAAACTGCACCCTTCCTTTCCTACACCAATGAGACTTCTAAAACACCCTAGATGTAATATACATGCCATGAAACCCTAGGGGGCGAATTTACACATGGTTGGGGTCGTGGGAGGCAGTTCTTGAGCACCCAAAGAAGGAGGAAATCGCCCCAATCGGAGCTTTCTTCTGATGAGGAGCGAGAAGCTGAAGCAATGGTTTAGGCCCATTTGGAGATTTCTTATTTTTCTGTAATTGTTTGGTGTATTTTCGCACTATTTTAAAGTCCAAGGGTAAAGTAGTCCAAAAAGAGTCAAATTAGAGTCCATTTAGTTTTATTTGTATTTTTGCATTCTTTATTTGAGTAGTTGTATGTTGGGTAGGATTCTGTAGGTTTCTAATATGGCAAGTTTTATTAGGGATAGAAGTCTATCTTTAATTTGAAGTCCATTAGGATTGGGAATAGCCCAAACCTATTTAAACACATGTATTGTTCTATTTTGGAGATGGTTGATTATTGATTAATTGAGAAGAACTTGCAGTCTTGTTTGTTCTCTGCGATGGAGAATAGGGAGATTTGAGAAGAAGGTCCCTGCGAAAGGGAGGGCGCGAAGCCTACACCCCCACCTTCTATCCCCTCTCCTGTGAGACTCCGGCTACCTTCCCTTTTCTTCCGCTGCCCCTGCTCTGTCCCGCATCATTGATGAGGAGCAAGAAGCTGAAGCAATGGTTTAGGCCCATTTGGTACCCATTTGGAGATTTCTTATTTTTCTGTAATTTTTTGGTGTATTTTCAAATTAGAGTCCATTTAGTTTTTATTATGTATTTGCATTTCTTTATTTGAGTAGTTGTATTTGGGTAGGCTAGCTGGGCAACAAGTGGTATCAGAGCTAGTCTCTTCGACAAAAAAGGAGATCCAACGATCTGAAGAGTAAAGATCAAATGGCAGCCCAAGGTCACTCTGAAGGTCAGTCTGTCAACCGGCCACCTCTATTCGATGGAGAAGATTACACCTATTGGAAAAAAATAAGAGTATTTCCTACAAGGTCTCGACTATCAAATCTGGTCAATAGTTGAAGAAGGAGACTTGTTGGTTACAAATGAAAGAGATAAGTGGACTGAAGATGACAAGAAAAAGATCTCTCTAAACTGCAAAGCCAAAAGCATACTATGTTGTGCTCTCAGTAAGAAGGAGTTCAACAGAGTTTCAGCCTGCAAATCTACGATGGAAATGTGGGAGAAGTTAAGGATCACATATGAAGGCACAGACAAAGTAAAAGAAACCAGAATAGATATCTTGGTGACTCAGTACGAGAGGTTCCTGATGCAGTCAGAGGAAACGATTACACAATGTTCAGTAGATTCACCGACATTACAAATGGTCTGGCAGGTCTTGGAAAGAACTATGAAATGGGAGATATGGCAAGAAAAATTCTAAGATCTGTACCATCATCTTGGACTCCCAAAGTAACAGCGATAGAAGAAGCTAATGACTTGAAGAGAATGTCATTAGAGAAACTCATTGGGTCCCTTATGGCCCATGAAATCAACATGGAGAGACTGGGAGAGTCTTCGAGCAGGAAGAAGCACTCAAATGCTCTCAAAGTTGAAGATAACTCATTAGAAGAATTTTCAGATAATAATGAAAGCAATGAAGACAGCGAAGATGAAGAAGCAATGTTGTCTAGGAGGCTACAATGAATCTTAGCCAAAAAGAAGAAGTATCAGTCAGGTAGAAAGATTTTAGAAAAATAAGGACTTTAAGAAGCCAGAAGTAAAGGATCCAAAGAAAGCTGAGCCCATATGCTATGAATGTAAGAAGCCCGGACATATCAAAGCAGAATGTCTGAAGCTCAAGAAATCTGAATTCAAAAGGAAAGACAGTTTTAGGAAATTCAGAAGATATAAAAAGAAAGCGATGGCAGCAGCTTGGAGCAATAGCAGCGACTCTGACAGCGAGTCTACCTCAAGTGAAGAAGAGAAGAAAAGGCCAACCTGGCCTTATGGCAAACATCGACGAAAAGGTAACATATGATTCCTTCACTTCATGTACTGAATCCGATTCCGATAATTTGGAGGATGCATTTAACGAACTATATGATAAATATAAGGATGTATGTAAATCACTAAAAATGACAAAGAAAATCTTACTTGCCTAGAAAACACGAATTCAGATTTAAAATCTGAAAATGAACAACTAGAGAAGCAAATCAATGAACTTAAAAGAAGAAATGAGTTATTATGCGAAGATCTGAAGGATAAAAATAAACAGATAATAAACTAGAGAAACAAGAAACCTCAGATGAATTAAAAGGGGAAATTAAAATATTAACAGAAGAAAATGAAAGACTATCAAGTACGTTAGAAAAATTACTAATGGCAAAACTGGATTAATACTAAAAGGTGCTAGACGATCAGGTAGAAAGAAGCATGGATTAGGTTATACTCCACCGATAATGAGGAAGAAATAACATACCCTAAAACATATCCAACTCCAAAATTTATACCTGAACAAGACGTAGCATACAAAGCAAACTTTAAATATATTAAAATTGAAAAAGTAACAAAAATGTCTTGCTGTAGTCATTGTAATAAATTAGGACACATTAAAGTATCATGTCCAACCAAACACAAAATGTGGATAATCAAAAAGAAAATTGATGATACTAACCAACAATGACCAAAAGAACTTGGGTACCTAAAGCTAGTGTCTATATTTCAGGGAAGCCTTCGAGCATCGAAATGGTACCTGGACAGTGGGTGCTCAAGGCATATGTCAGGTAACAGAAAGCTGTTTTCTCACCTTGAAGCTGAAGAAGGCACAGTTACGTATGGAGATAATGGAAAAGGAACAGTAATAGGATGCGGATCTGTTGGAAATAAAGAGAAAATATTTATTGAAGATGTATTGGTGTTAAAGGTTGAAGCATAATCTCATCAGCATAAGCCAGCTATGTGACAGAGGACATCAAATCAAGTTCCAAGAGTCTAAGTGCAGTATCATGAAGGACGGAGCAATGATTTTCAAAGCTAACAGAGAAAAGAACATGTACGTACTCCACCTTGAAGAACTGAAAGATCAAGATATTGTCTAGCAGCAAGCAAAGTGCAGTCAACTGAGCTGTGGCACAGAAGACTAGGCCACTGCAGTTTGGATGGCATGAGAAAGCTGATCAAGAGAAGCCTGGTGGAAGGTACCAAAGGTCAGCACAAAAATGGATGGTGTCTGCGGACCCTGTGCAAAAGGGAAGCACACAAAGTCTTCCTTCAAGTCAAAGTCAGTGGTAACCACCTCTAAACCCTTAGCACTCCTTCATGGACTTATTTGGGCCAATGAGGACCACAAGCCTTGGGGGAAAGAATTTTGGATTCGTTAGAGTAGATGACTATTCAAGATTCACATGGGTATCCTTTCTACATTCGAAAGCTTTATGAGTTTCAGTAAAAAAGTTCAGAAAGATAAGAAGTACTGCATTGTTGGAATCGGTCAGATCATGGAGGAGAATTCCATAATGAAAAATTTGCCAAATTTGTGATGACCAAGGGATTGAGCACAATTTCTCAGCACCAAGGACACCACAGCAAAATGGAGTTGCTGAGAGAAAGAACAGAATCCTTCTGGATATGGAAAAGACGATGCTATCAGAATATGATCTGCCAAGATATTTTGGGCTGAAGTAGTTAACACAGCTTGTTACATAATCAACCGGTGATGATCAGGCCGATTCTAAAGAAAACAACATATGAATTGTACAAAGGAAAGAAGCCGAAGATCAGTCACTTCAGGACATTCGGATGTCCATATTTCATCCACAAAACGGCAAAAGAGACATTGGTAAGCTAGATGCAAAATCAGATGAAGGCATCTTCAGGGGTATGCATCTAAAACTAAAGGCTATAGGTTGAAAAGTCAAAGTCTTCACGTACATCTTTCTGACAAACATGCATTTATGATGACTGAACGTATCACTGCAGTGCATGCAAACGATATCTTCTATTCTCATGCTTATTCTGTAAACATCTTTTTAGAATAACAGAATGGAACTTCTATTTCCGTATAAAATCATCTAACATTGACTGACAACAAGAGACAGCTTAGCTATCTATTGTTTAAGCTTGTAATGTGTGCAGGTCTCTAACAGCACTTGTCATCAAACGTTGGACAAAATAGAAGCCAAAGGATATTACAGAAGATCTTCTCTCTGTGCGTGCATGAAGACCGTTGAACGGGAAGCTCTATAGGACCATGTAGTCTAACGTAAACAAAAACTTAGAGACAACCGGCACTTCAACATTCAAATTTCAAATAGAAGATATATAAAGAAGACGGAAGCTCCAAAAAAAAAACTTGGAGATTGAGAATACCAACTACAATCTTTAACAAGCCTTCTGCGAGATTTCTGAAGAGCCAAGCCTCATTCCCATTAGTTCTTGCTCTTGCTCTCTGAACATAGTGTAGATCTGTGAGAGAGCCTTGTGTACTGAGAAGAGTTCATCATCTGTAGATATTTTCTTCTCAGTTCCAGCTTCAGATCAAGCAATGTTCTATAAGCTTGATCTAGGGGGCGTCTTTCCCTGAACACTTTCTTGTGTTTGTTCCCTTCGTGCAGAAGGAAGACCTGGTGGGATCCAGGGTGTGTGTTTCCCTTCGTATAGAAGGAAGACCTGGTGGTATCCAGGGTGTTGTAGTTTTTTTCTCTTTGTGTTGTGAAGAGAAGACCAGCTGCGGCTGGGTGTGTAGGGTCATAAGGGGGACAGTACCCTTGGGTAGTGAAATCCTGAGATATTGCTCAGGGACTGGACGTAGGACTCCTGAGGAGAGGAGATCCGAACCAGGATAATTCCTTGTGTTGTGTGATTGCATTTGTGAGTTTGCTTTTATCTTCACTAACACTAACAACTATCGAAGTGTGCTTGTGTGACTGTTTTGTGAACAGGTTCCAAAGTACTCAACAATTTTAAAATATCTCATTCACCCCCCTCTGGGCTTGCTAGCTTGGCAACACTCAAGACGAAGGATTTAATCGTGCTTGGAGGATACCTCTTTGGGTGTGAAAGAGGGCTTCATCTGCTAAATTCTCGTGTGTAGAATTTTCTAGAGGCAAGTAACTTAGGGTTTCTCTCCGTGGACTTGTCCCCTAAGGTTTTTTTCTATTTTTCTAGATTTTTAGAAAATTGTTTCGATGTCGTTTTCCACGTTTTCTTGCCCTCGGTCTGCACTTTCTGCAGTCTGGGAGGTTGACGGCAACAAGTTGGTCGTTAACCTGAAATTGACTACAACAAGTTGGCAGTCGAGTTCATCTTGTCCAGAAATTAACAGTTTTACCATTTATGATGGTTTTGTGAGATTCTGTGATGGTTTTTGAGTTCTTTTCATTCTGTCTTGACCTGTTAATCATCATGATGAGTTGGGTAATCTTGGATTAAATTATGTTAATTATGGTAATTATTTGAATTTCTGTTTATAGGAAAAAAAGTATGTAAACACTGATAAATTTGATTTTATTGTTGGATGCATGTTATAAAATTGTTAAACTCTGTATTTAGTTTGTTAGAATATTGTAAGCATGATTTGGGGCTTGTTAACCTCATTTATTTCTGTTCATGAATAATTAGTGTTTTGTGAATATTAACATGATTTCATCTTTAATTATGAAAAATAGTTTTACTGTTCCTAAAATTCTGAAAAATTACAGATATGTTCCATGTACTATATTCACTCCGTGGTTAAAATTTGATCTTAATAAGATTACTATACAATTAGTTGTGAATTTATGAAGCTTTCATTACCATGATTTAATAATAAGTCCCAAATATGTTTTAAAATGTGATTAGCATCATGATTAGGTTCTGTTAATTATTTTTCATGATTAATCTGAGTATACATAAGTGATTAATATATGTTTCATGTTATATGTGTGCATGTGCATGGAAAGAGAGAGAATATGTGACATGTGTGTGTGAAATACGTGTTAAGGTGAAAATATAAAAGTTGTGCCAATGAGACACTCCCACAATAGATTGCGTGGAGCCGTACTATAGTAGTGCCCCTACGGGAAGGCTCAATTTTTATGTGATACCGGGGCAACGGGTCGTGGGAAATCCTAGAGGTGGACAAGTTCCACTGGTAATGGTGGGGAGGGCTTCCCCCGATTCTGCGCAGTAACCAAGACTTGATCGTTTTGCCTAGTGATTAAGTATGTGTATGTGATTGTATGATCTTTCTAGTGGTGGTTTGGGCTGTGTCTTGGCTTGTGTAAAAATGAATATGTGCATAATGTGTAAAGTGATATGTGAACGTGGCACAAGGTATGTGAAAGTGATGTGATATGTGATCGTGATCGTGAAAAGTGAAAACTATGTGAAAGCTATGTGAAACCTATGTGAAACCAAGTGTAAGTGAACGTTAATGTGATAAATGTGAGAATAAGTGCATGTGAAAGCAAAGGTAAAAGTGCATGTGAATATGCTATGAGAAAATAATGCATGTGTTAATGTGATTTATGTTAAATGATAATTGTGATATCATGTTAGTACCATGTGTAGAAGTATGTTAATTATGTCCATGAGTTGGTAATTACTTGATGAGCATGTTAGTAGTATCATGTTATAAGTTTTAATATAAGTCATGTGTTAGTGTTATGTGAAAGTAAGAATTGCAAGCATGTGATTGATGAATGCTCTCATGTTAGTGACACCATGTTATAGTGACCATGTTTAGAATTCTTGTTATACTGAGTTAGTATAGCTTTGTTTAATAGACTTCACATTTAATTATCCATGTTATAGCATGGCATGGTTAGTTAATTGTTAATTGCAAATAGTTAATGATGATGTGATATATAGTTAGTAAAGTGTTAAAACTCTTAGAAAGCATGTGTGGTAAGTGCGTGGTTTGCAATTCTAAGTTGCTTGCTGAGTCTATTGCGTAGACTCACCCTTGCTAACATTTCAGGAAGAGTCGAGATTTAGAAGCCGAGGAGTTACAAGATCCGACGTGGAGCGTGAAGAGTAGATGAAGATTATAGTTTATTTTAGTATGTGATGCAATTATGATATGGACTTTGTTTATTGTATTTAGAAACTTGCTATATTTAGTAGATGTTATGTTATGTATTTCTTTTGTTGGACTATATAGACAGTGGTATGTGGATTATAAAGTTGATGAATAAGAGTTGTTCATTTTCTGCTGCAATATTCCTTCTATTTGTGTATATCTCAGCCATGTGACTATCGTTGGGTGTTCTCCCCTGTAGCGACTTGCTCTCGTCCGACATAGGTTGGTATAACCGTACTGGGCAGAAGTGGGCCGTTACATTAAGAAAGCGTCTTCTACCACGGCCGGCCGTGCTTATAGAAGAGAAGAAGCAAACTCACATCCTTTGTGCAATCTCCCCGCTCATCAAAGGTATTCCGCGATCATCTCTTGTGCAGTTCTTCGACACCACGTGTGTCTGGTGATCACGATTACACCCTAGGAGTTGTGCTCCACCATTTTTTTCTCTTTACTTTTCTTCATATTTTCTTTGTGGAGACTTGAGTCTTTTTAAGACAGAGAGTCGCATCTACAAATTGGCAATCACAGTGGGACTTCTTTCCGCTTCTTTCATTTGATTACCCACTCCATCGTGTCTCACGTGGCACCCTTCCCTTGGCACCCTCGCGTGCCCCACCTTCTTTTCCTCCTCTTCTTCCTCTGAGATTAGCCAATTTTAGACTCTCCAAAGAAAATTTAAGAAATAAAAAACAAAAAAATCAATGATGATGAGTTGATCCATACTTTTGAGATTGTGTACTTCTTGCTCTCCATGATTATACGCTGTAAATCCATGCTTGTGTGTTGATTTTTGTACATATACTTCTGAGTTCAGTTCATTTTTTTTAATTCTCGGGTGACCTTGAATCGCGACCGACACAGTGGTCGTGATTCACTGTTTTGTACATGTCCAGTTAATCGGTCGCATTTTTCTTTGTTCTGCGATGGCTTGGTCCGTCGCGTTTTGTCTGCAGTCCATCCACATGGACCGAATGCGACTCTAATAGCCTTCTGGGGCTCTCAAATCTGTGACCAGGTGGTTGGACGCGATTCACAGTTTGATTCACGGTGTCTGTGTCCGTCACAATTATTACTGAAGACAGAGCGCGACCTCCTTGCTGTCCAAGATTTGTGTATTATATCTGTTGCATATAGGGTATAAGCATTTGGTCGGGGAACCTCCTTCCCTCAGCTCCTAGGCTCCACACACCCTTCCGGTGAAGGCAAGCTGTCCATTGGACATTTTGTCCCTTTGGACTAGCGAACCTTCTCCCGGAACCTCCGTAAGTTTCTGTACCCCTTGGATTCCCTCATGATAGACCAAGCAGGTTATACCTTACTGTTGACCCAAGTTAGCTATCCTATTACGTGGTGAGAAGTGATTCTAGTTTATCCCAAAGTATCCAATCCATCCACTTGAATTTCACCTGGAGTGACTCATTCTTTCAATCTATTTAATTAATTGTGAAACTCCTAAAACAAGCGTTAAACATCACAACTTGTTTGAACCACATTGCTTGATTCATATTCTTGTTCAATTTGTGTGTTGTTTGCCTTATTAAAATGGATAATCATGCTTATTCAAATATGGACTATGAGGATAGTTTATATGGTCAATCACTTCAATCCCATGTTCATCCATCTCACCACCGTGAGGGACAAACATCAACATAATATGGTTATGTACGCACGCCGCGCACCAATCAATCTTATACTCCCTCACATTTAACTCCCATTAAAATCTGGAGAGAGCCTTCTACCCATCACAATTCCAATGTACAAAATGTCTTGCATGCATTAGATCAGCTCACCCCTCAACAACTCAATCTCCTTCAATCTTTGGTTGAGGGTGTGACTCCTCCTCCTTCTCTTTCACCTTGGCCCCCTGGCCATTTTAGTTCCCATGCTACGGTCCGTACGGACCAACCCTTGGGAAGGCCCACTTATTCACAGTCTCCCTCATATACATCCTCACATGCCTAGTGGCAAAACCCCTCCATTCACATGCTCTTCTTCATAAATTGAACAACATGGAGAAAGAAATCAACAAACTCTCTAACTCCATGGGTGACCCCGTCGCTGCCATGTCGGATCTCCCTAAAGTACACATACATCCTTCAGAGATGTCGTCGTACCGATTGTACAATGGCACGAACAATCCCTTTATTCATGTAAAAGAAATCCTCTATGAGTCTTCTCGTTGGCAATGAGATCCCATAGCTTTGGCATATCTATTCAGAAACTCTCTTGAAGGTCCTGCACTTGAATGGTTCTACTCCTAAGAGCCAGCCAAGAGAGGCAGAGGACTTTGTATTTTTCATAAGAAATTCCTTCACATTTCTCATTACCATCTCTATCCAAACCCCATCATTCTCAAACTTTATACTGCAATCCTCTCTAATCACTAGTAACTTAAATCTGATATTTGAAGTAATTCCATAACCTTAACTACATTGCCCTACTCTTCATCTTAAATTTGTTTTTTACTACTATTTGTATTCCATCACATCACTAGCATACACCTGTCTCTGCCAACTCTACATTATACCAAATCACCTCAGCAATATCTTTCTCAAAACTCTATTCTTTCCTTTTTGGTTATCATAACCCAATTCACTAACCTCTTTAACATGTATAGTTAAACACTTTACAACAACTAACCTTTAACTGCCACTCGACACATTAGTATACCCACATAACCTATACCAGTAACCACACTATCAGTTGTACCTCAACAACTGCTCATCACTACCAATTAACAAACAGAACATACAATTTACATGCCAAGAACTCACGTAAAAACCACTTTATACAACACAAAACCACAGACTTACTACCAGCAGTGGACATTAATCCATGTATTGGGACATTGTAACTTCAATGTC
>JACBKR010005044.1:0-20349 GCA_014218235.1 Colocasia esculenta
TGTCTTCAGGTGTTTCTTCATGCTCGTCCTTGATCTTGGAGTATATGAGGATGTCGTCGATAAAGACGACCACGAACTTGTCAAGGTAGGGCCGATATATGCTGTTCATGTTTTGCATAAAGGCTGCAGGAGCATTGGTTAGCCCAAAGGCATAACGACGAATTCATAATGTCCATACTTGCTCCTGAAGCCATCTCGAAGATATCCTCTCTTTGATCCTCATTTGGTGTAGCCCCAGATCGAAGATCGATCTTGGAGAAATATTGAGCTCCCGATATTTGGTCGAACAGTTCGTCGACTCTGGGCAAAGGGTACTTGTTTCTTGATGGTGAGTTGATTGAGTTATCGATATCTGATGCACACCTCATCGATCCATCTTTATTCTTTACGAATAGCACAGTGCTCCCCATGAGGAAGTACTTGGTCTGATGAACCCCTTTTCTAGTAGCTCCATCAATTGCGCCTTCAATTCCTTCAGCTCGCAAGTGACATCCGTACGGTTGACGCGATACCGGTGCGGCTCCAGGAATCACTCAATGGCGAAGTTGACCTCTCGTTCAGGGGAATCCCTGCATTCTTCGAGGAATACATCTGGGTAGTCCTGTACTATATATATGTCTTCTATCTTGGAACCCTCTTTTCCACTACTACTGCGGCTGCTAGAAAGCAATACAACCTTTCCTCATCATGTTGTGGGCTTTTATGGCGAGACTAGAGACATCCGTCTCTTATGTCTAATTCCAGAGAATGCTATTTAGGAAGTCACTAAGGTAACCTTCCCTTTCTTACAGTCGACACTTGCCCCATATGCGGACAACCAGTCGGCACCCAAATTACATCATAGCCTTCCATGGGCATACACACTAGGTCGGCCTTTAGGTTATGGTTTCCGATCATTACGTCGGCAGAGGCAAAGTATTTGTTCAATTTCTCCTTTTCCCTAGTGGCGTTGTGATAGAGAACTCACAACCTATGGATATAGGTTTAGCATTCACAGTATCACAAGTTTTGAGATATAAATGAATGAGTGGCTCCAGTATCAAATAAGACAATGCTGATAATGAGAAAACTTGAAGGGTCCTTCTACCACGCCCCTCCATAGCAGGTTCCTCATCATCAGGGCTTGCAGTCGGCCCTGTTTCTTAGGCGCATTAGGGCGCCTTTCATTCTCTTTCAGTAGCGGGCACTCTGATGCGGTGCTCGCGACTTCCGCCGCAGCGCAGACACACCCGGCTTTCCTCCAGCATTCATCAGCCGTGTGACCAGGCTTGTCACAGTGTTTGCAGTGGCTCTTTATTGGAGTGTTGGGGTACGAAAACTTGGGTTTCCTTTTCTGCTAGATCCCTCCGTGATGTTGAAGGGACGCTTCTTGCCGTTTTTGGCTTAGCAGATGATTGACCCGAGGTGAATTCCTTTTTCACTAACTTCCTTTGATACGGTCGGTGAAGTCGTAGCATCTTCTAGCACTGAGCCCTCTTCACCATCTCGTTGTAGGTCTGGATGTCGAAGGTGCCAGTTGGGTTAGTGATTGAGGCTTAAGGCCGTTAGGAAATGCTTAGCCTTCATTCTCTCGGTGTTTACCAGTGCTCTCCTCATACCTTGCCAGTCTAGAGAACTGGGCTTCATATCGGCCACAGTCAAGCTCCGCTGTTTAAGAGCAGCGAATTCCGTAGCTTTCCTTTCTTGAACATGCTCGGAGAAGTATTTGGAGTTGAACGCTTCTTTAAACTCGTTCCAGGTGAATTGCCCATTCTCTCTAGTAGCTTCCACTGACTCCCACCAAGTGCGGGCGTCCTTCTACAGTTGGAACACGGCCAGTAGCAGCTTGTCTCCTGCTGCACATTACATGACACGAAAATTCTTTCCGTCTCTTGGAGCCAGTGCTTAGCTTCATCGGGATCCGTGGATCTGCCTGAACCTAGGTGGGTTCAGACTTCTGAAGTTGCGATGCAGGTCCCTGCACCACGATTGCCACCTCCTTGAGTAGCTTGCACAATGGCGCGTGTCAATTCTTGATGGTTTGTTGCATGCCCCACATTTGAGCACGTTTGGCCGTCATCTGATTGCTTAGTTTCCTACAAATAACTTCTCGTCATGATATCGATGTGGAATTTAATTTGTGCGTTGTGAGTTTATTTTAACTAGTTACCCTTGGCTCTAACCTCAACTCACATAGGTGGATAATGACTCTACTCGAGGTAGGTTAACCTAGATCATCCTATACTTAAGAAAACCTAGGCTCTGATACCACAAAACTATCACGCTCCGACGCGAATATCGGAACGCGAGGCAGTTGCAAGTAAGGGTATAGAGTGAGTACTAGACATCAAATCATTACACAGTGAATAATACTAAAGCGAATTCATTTCATTAATAACTTTCCAATGTCTAGTTACCACCACTAATCAGAGCCAATCTATAGTGTTAGGGTACAACCGCTCGTCGACCATGTGGGAATCCATGGCAAGGAGACTTACGGAGGCCTTGAACAAAGACTTACTAGTCCGCAGAAGGAGTATCCGACGGGAGTTCGTCAAGTCATAAAGTGTGTATATAGAAACAAGTCTCGACGTTCTAGAGGAGTTCTAGAACAGTGGAGCGTCGATATCAGTATTCCCAAAACATCGCGAGAAACAATAGAAAAGTATATTTAAAATATGGTAATTAAATTGCATAATTTACCAGATGTATTATGAAATAATTTCATGCCATTACGCCATAATTTGTGTGTTCAAATGTGTGTAAGGTCATGAAAATTGTAGATAGAAAAGATCATGTGCATGTATTTTAATCATACATAAATATTTAATTTATAACAGTGTTACTTTCTGTATGTATGACTTAAAGAGAGTACAAACACTGTAGATAATCGGCATTACTGAACAGGGGATTTCTTGCAAAACCAAGATCGCGACGTACCCTATGAGGGTCACGACGGGGTCAACTGAGATCGCGACAGGGTCTGGTACAGGTCGCGACAGGCCTAGTCAGGTCAGCAGCAGATCGCGACAGAGGCAGTGTCACGATAGACCTTGTAAACGTGGCCTATCGGGCTGTCACGTTCACGGGTCTCGCCCCCGAGTCCGACAGGAAAGGACCTTTACATTGGATTACGGGCCAACTTACCCTATTTGACACAGGGTGGTTCAAGAAATCACAACTAATTGTATAGTCAAGGAAAAATCGTGAAACTAGTTGCAAAACGACCTAGACATGCATGGGTACATACCATAATAGGAATTGGAAACAATCAGGGTTTAGACATGTTTTAAACATGGGTATGCATGATGAACATGAACATACATATTGTGAGATCAACTTATTAATTCGCAAGATAGGATGAATCAAATTTGGGGCTTTTAGGGCCAAAGATGCCTAACAGCATCAGTTCCTACAGTAAAAATCTCGAGGCATGGGGTTGAGTATACAGGAGATCACGAATTAAGAAGAGTTCGGGGTCTGTAAGTTACAGAACATGAAAATCAAGAACGAAAGATATGCTCGATGGAAAATTATGAAACAAAGGGCTTTTGTTCCTGATAGATGAGACATCCTACATAAAAAGTTTCATGGTTTATGTTGTGAGAATGCCTACCTTTGATCATTTTCCTCTTCTAGGGTTAAGAGCTTGAAGAACTCGGGGAGAACTTGAGAGTCCCTCTTCTCACAATTCTCCTCCTCTTGGCCTCTCCTCCTGGTCCAGGAACCTCTTGGCACGAGCTAGGGCCGACCATGAGGGTTTAAGAGAAGTATTTAAGCTTCTCCCTATTCCCTTTCCTAGTTTAAGCCTAACTCCTATAAATTCCGAATTTCCTATTTCCTCTCCCCTTTTTAAGCAAGAGATCTCCTATTTGGGTGGGAGAGAGGAATTTCATGGCCAATCAATTGGGGTAGGTTTAGGAATCCAATCCTAATTCAAACTAGCTATTTAATGCATTAAATATCTCTTTTCTATTTTGTAATATTTTAGTTATGAATTTTGGGTATTTCTCTATTATTCCCCTTTTTAAAATCTCTATTTTAGTCCACTCATTTCTAATGGGTCAATAGCAAAGCAAGCCCATTATTCCTTTTCTTTTAATGGTTTTTATTTAATTCTCTCTTATTTGATTTCCTAGTTGATTTAATACATCTTCTTCCTTTTATTTGATTTTCTATTAAATAATATAAATATTTAATTTTTTTCCCATAAATTTAGGGTGCTACATATAATGCTTAAGTAATATGTGCATGTTAATCTAATTACCGATGTACATGTTGTATTTATCTATTTCATGCATAATGTACATAACTATGTTGTATATGTGTGTGTATGTATTTATACATATGTCAATCCAGTGTGTGTATGCAAGAATTAATGATTGTTGTATAAATTTCTTAGTTAACCTTATTTCATATTGCATCTTAACGATATTATGCATGTACTATCTAATCTTGAAGTGCATATTATACTACTTTTCCTGGATATTGTGTGTAAATATATGAAGAACCTATGTATACATGTGTGTTTATCTTATGCATTGATATCTAGATAATTCTATACACATTAAGTTATCCATAGTATATACATATATTGTACTTAAATAGTGTTGTGCATACGATATTAACTACTGTTACCTACCTTGTAAATATATGTGAGTTATTTTTGTACACGTATAATATATATATAAGTGTGCATGTATTATCTAGCTATTAATGTATGTAATAAATCCCATGCATATTGTATGTGTTGTGTATATAGTAAGAAGTTATAATCATACATCTTGTAAGCAAGTGTGAGTTTATTTCCGTGCATGTATATATATTTAAATGTATATGAATTATTTAATTATTGATGTGCCTATTGTATTTAATTATTTATGCATGTTGTAAGTAACCATAGTGTGCATATGTATACATACATATGTTAATCTTGTTTAAATGATATTTATCTACTTTAAGCATGTTAAATTATTATGGTGTGTAGGTTACTTAAATAATAATGTGCATGTAGTATTTAAATAATGATGAACACATTTCATTCATAGGTTATGCATGATGTATGTAATCATGTAATATATAGTATATATGCATGTATGTATGTTATTTACGCATATTACCTTTAATAAGATTAGTGTAAGTTATATTTAAATAAAATTATGGATTGCATGTGCTTTATGTGTGAGGATATATGTAATTATTTTTACATATATTAAATTATTTAGGGTGTATATATGCATTTTTTTTAAGGTTTGCAGGTGTTTTGGCCAAGTTGCATAGTTTGCGGCCACCACTGTGCCGCTGGCAAGTTGACTACAACCGATGTTGACGTCAACTCCAAGTTGACTACAACCGATTGGACGTCAATATCCCTTATGTGTAACCGTTCTAGATTTGTTAATGCTCGCGTTTTGACCGGTTCCAGATTAGGAAACCCATCCTAATGCGTAGGAAACCTACCCATTGCGTACCCCCACCCCCCTAGGGCGAGGGGAAGTCTTTTTGCTCTTGTGACACCCTAGCACTCAAATGGAGAAGAGCTATCTTTGGAGGGCCGAATCCGTCGACTGGAGGTGTTCCCCGAGGAGCCACATCAACTGGAGATAGCCTATACATAGGAGAAGAGGTTTCCACTCCGAGGAACCATCTGCATCAGCAAGAGAACCGGATTTAAGGAGAGTTTGAGCACCTTCTTGGCAGGGCGAGGAGGGCTTCAACGGCATATTTTGATCTTCATAGATTTTTTTAGAGGCAAGTAAACCCTAGATCTCAATCTTAGACATGTCCCCTAATCCAAGGTATTTTTTCTGGATTTTTCCTCGAGTCCTGGAACCCCAAATTCCCCTTTGTATTGAGTGTTGTCTGTGTGTGCTGCTGGGAGGAAGTTGGCGGCAAGGGATGCTGCAGTTTAACAGTTGGCAGCCACATCCCTTGACGTCTACTTCTTCATTATCTTGAAATGTACTGTTTGATTTTTTTACACTGTTTAATGATTTTTGGATATAGTTACATGCTGCAAATTTTATGTAGGATTGTATACTATCAGTAGTCATATCATGAGGTTGCCCTAATTTTCTAAGAACTGTGTTAATTATTAAAATTCAATAACTGAACTGTGAGCATCATATGAGCATGTTTAAATCTTGTATAAATGGATTTACTATAGTTATGGTTTTATAATTTTTACATGCATTAGGACTGATGTTAGATTTCTGAACTGTTAACACCCAACCATGTTAATGTGTACCATTTTTAATGATTTTTTAATGAATATGTCTGAAATCTAGTTTAATTGTAGAAATTATATTTAATGTTCAAAAAATTTGGAAAATTTCATATGTAATTTGCTTACTGTTAATAACCTGGGATAAAAATTTAGAACTAAATTGATGATAGCAAACATAAATATTAGTTAAACCATGTAAATTAACTCATATTAGATATGTTGAATGTAATCTTGTGTAATCCAGTAAATTAACAGCATGTTTAGGACTGTAATGTGAGTTGTTCTATTTCTGAAAATGGTAGTATCATGATTAGGCTAACTGAGACATGTGCAATTGGTAATAATACATGTAAAGTGATTAATAATTATGTGAAATGTGTGAATAACGAGGAAAATGTGATGAAGTAAATGTGTAATAATTGGGCCAAGATTGACACTGCTATGCTAGAGGCTTCGAGAGCTGTACCATAGAAAGTCCCTTTGGGAGGCTCTACATTGAGAAAGTATATCCTAAGGCATTAGAAAAATCTGGAGGTAGACAAGTACCACTGGATAGGGTGGAGATGGCTTCTCTCGGTCTGCGCAGTTAGCAAGATTCACCACTACATTGCCTAGTGGTGAGTATGTGATTATGAGTTATGTTTATGCGATGCGATGAGTTGTGCTATGAGATGAGTTATGAGCTATGAGATATTGGTTTGTGTCCTCTAGTAGGTGGTTAGGACTATGTGTCATGGCATTTTAAGCGATGGATTATGAATAAAGTGTAAGATGATATGCGAATGTGGCACGTGATGAGTGCAAACGATATGTTATGTGATAAGTGAAAATAAAGAGAGTAAATGACATGAAGAATATGTGAAAGATATGTAAGGAGAGTTAATGTTAATGAGAGTGTGCTTGCATTGAAAACCAATATATTAATGCATATGTTCATGATTTCATGTATTAATTACCTCAATTGCAATACCATGTTTAGCATCATGTCATGTAGTTTATTGTTCTTCATGTAATGTGCATGTGAATAACATATGCAATCATGTCTTTTTATCAATATGAAAATGAACATGTGGAATTTCTAAATGAATGAGATTGTGTGTGAACAAATCTAATTCCATGTAATTGAGTTTTAATTCATGACAAAACAGCAAGTAAAGTATAGTTTGAATGTGATAAATGCATGAAATAATGCTTAGGTTCCATGCTAGATGTGAGTTTACTTAGCGTAAAGTTCCATGTTTAAGTGCTATTGTTGCCAACCAACTTTACTATGTTTTAACTCTTCAATTCATGCTAATAAATGTGAAACCATGTGTAATGAAATTTATTTACATTAAAACAGCAAGTAAAATGTGCAATTAAATATGAAAAGTGCATGTGAAAAGTGAATAGTCATCATGCTAGGTTGTTCATTTCTTTATGGTTAATTCTATGTTCTAGTTTGTAGAAATGTATCATGAAATGGATTAGTGTTTGGATGGATGATTCATGCTACATGTTAGGTGTAGAAAATACGTACAAGTGTATGTTAGTATCCATGATTTAGAATAAAACGTGATAGTCTAAAGCATGTCTAGGTGAGTTAAATATGTGTTACTAGTTAAGAGTATGTACCATGTAAATTGTTGTAGTTAAATGATAGTATGTATTTTGTTATTGTTTGATAGCTTAATATGAATGTGATGTGTTTAAGGTTATGACTTTAGTTTGCTTGCTGAGTCTTTCGACCTCACTCTTGCTTCGGCGTACAGGTTGACAGGTATTCCATACCAGAGGGAGGCATTGCAAGGAGCATCCTCAAGCGAGGAGTATTTGTGGAGTCTGCTTAGTAGTTATATTTTCCCTTTTGCATAGTATGAATATTGTTAATTGTATGGACAATGTAGTTCTTTTATCATGTAATAATGTGGACATTGTCACTTTATTTCGCTATATAGACTGTGGAATGTGTGATGGTGATGGATTAAAGTAGAGTTGTTTATTTTAGTTCCGCTGTACTAAATTGCTATCCATGTACATATCAACCTATCGGCTAGTATTGGGTTATTATCCCACTGTAATGACACCCTTTGTACCGATGGGATTGGTAATATCGGACCGGTATAAAGTGGGGTCGTTACCCTGGCTCCCTCTGAGCGCCGAACCAAGCATCGCAATGATCGTTTGCCCGGGCTCGTTGTTCCCCAAGTCTACAGCTCACCATGGTACGGGGAACCTTCAGCAAGTTCGTGCAGCCCCACTATGTCGACTTCAGATCCCTGAAAGACATGTTTTCCGATCAATGCTACAACCCCAGGAGATCAATGCCATATGCTTGCCCGATCACTTCACTTCTTCTCTTCATTGGCATCCAAATTCCTGATAGTGAACTTGTCACCCTTAAATCTCGTAGTGCATTTGATCTCACTGCTGCCCATCGGATGGGCTACAAACTTGTTGATGGAAGAGTCACTAGGACTCTTAAGGGTCAGGAAGACGACTCCTCTGGCGATGAGGAAGATGCTGATGACGCTCCCAAGCAGAGCCAATGGATGCTCAGGGCAATGAGGATGAAGATGCAGAAGACCAAGCACCTCAAGAGCACTCCCTTAGAGATTTCATATCTGCTCAAATGGCCCAAATGCAGCAACAAATGACCACTGGCTTTGCACAACTCAATGCTTGATTTGATCATGTTGATACCAGGATGGATGCATTGGCTGACACTTACGTGCAGATTCAGCACCGGCTCACTTAGCTTTTCAGAGACTTTAATGAGTTCCGTCATCCCCCTGCTCTTGGGAATGACGATGTCTAGAGAGTTTAGAGTCAGTTATCTAGTGTTCTTTTTCTTTTAGTCTGGGTCTGTCACTGAAATCTTAGCTTGCTATGTCAGTCCTGTTATTTTCTTCTTTTGTATTTCTTTAACTCATGTCATGGACATCTTTTTGTAACTGTGTGTACTAAATGCTTACTCAATGAAATTCACAGTTATCTATCTACTTTTTATTCATGTGTGCATGACTTGTCTTTTGGATGTTGTCAAAAGGGGGAGTAACATCAATTGTGCATAAATTGAAAATTTTGTCATCATCAAAAAGGGGGAGATTGTTGGGTTCACATGTGTTATGTTGTGACTACATGTTTTGATGTTGAACAATGTGAATTGATGTTATGTGAATATGTGATACATGATGACAGTGGAAATCAAGCAAGTGATAATTATGAAAGAACATTTCAATTGATCATCTATATATTCATTATATCTCCTAATAATGATCTTCAATGTAGGTGAATGGTGCAAGACAAGTATCAAATTCAAGAGCAAAAGCTCAAGAAAAACACATTAAACAAGTACCTGTCGACGACAAGCACAGGGAGGACAGACAAGTTTAGGACAAGTGTACTTGTCGACAACTACAAATCGCCTATCGACAGCTACACACAGGAAATCAATTCCTGGAAGTTCAGTGTTCTGGAATTTGCAAATCTGTGAGTACCTGTTGACAGATGAATAGTCTACTGTCGACAATTAAGAGAAACTTCAATTCCGAGATTTGGATATGTTCCGTATTTGGTGTTTCCTTTTACCACGTCTCTCCTAACTTGGACACTCATATATATAGAACATAAGGAGGTAGTTTGAAGCAAGAAGCAACCATACCAAACCCTAAGCAAAATCCAAGAGAGAAACTTTTCCCTGCTGCTCTGCTTCAACCCTCCGTCCAGGGAAAGGAAGATCCATCTGCCGAACTGAGTTGAAGCTGGTTCGTCCATGATTCAAGCTTCTCCATCATCTGATACTTGTCAAGACGAAGCTTGGAGTTCTTCTGGATGACCACCTCAAAGAGTTCTATCTCAGGATTTGATTCTACAACTCTGAACTCTTCTCTCTACCACTTTTCATACTCTGTGTGTTGGTAGGATCAAGCGTCTCTTGTGCTTGATCTGTGTGTGTGGTGTTGTTCTGATTGCTTATTTGCATCAAACAACATGGTGTGTGTTGTTGTAGTGATTGAACTCGCTCATAAGCAGTCTTTCTGCGTGTGTGTGGACGGTGGATGTAGGATACACAAGTTGTGTACTCCGAACCACCTTAAATCTTTGTGTCCTGTGGTTTGCTACGTCTTCACGGTAGATGATTGGTAGGCACGTTGGTTCTTCACACGCTAGATAGGTTGTTCTGTTATATTCACAACAAACACACACATCTTGGTTCGAATTTAATTCAACTCTGTTTGAGATATTGATAAGTCTATGTCTCCATTGAAAATAAGGTCATAGTGTTTTAATTGACTGTAATCTATTCAACCCCCCCCTTTCTAGATTACCATAATAGATAATTCCGTGCATCTTTCAGGTGGAGCCATCCTACTAAACCTCTCCATTACAGAAGGGCCTCTATGCTACAAATGCACTGCAGGTGGAGCCAGAGCCAGAAATGACAAGAATCAGCATAGGATAGATATACTAAAGAAAACCAAAGCCAACCATTAAGCTACACCTAACCTGAGCTTGCACTTGGGCCTGCAATGCTGCCTGAGTTTTGGCCTGAGTTTCCATAGCCTGAACCAACCCTTGCATGAAAGTTCCATAATCTATCAAAGGTGGAGGAGGTGCTACAGGTGGTCCCTGAGGCGCTGGAACCTGTTGCCCCTCATTAGCATTCTCCCTCACGACGTCCACGACTAGCCATGGCCTGGCAACACAAAAGCTAGTTAATTTTTATAACTCTAATTATCTACCACCTTATTTTAGACTTAGTAGCATGGATCACTTAAGTTGATGTTTACTCATGAATATCCTCAACCTACACATGTCTCTGATACCATCTCTGTAACACCCCACTTAGACCCGGTCCAGTTAACCAACTCTCATCGAGTCCAAGGGACGTGCTACATGGGGAACACACCCCAACATATATCAAATGTAGGTTGATTCATTCACAAATAAATTATAATGTAGTGAAAATAAAGCACAATTCATCAACTTTAATAATCAAGTCCATAGCCCATCAAATAAGTCCACACTGCTATATAGTTCAATTACAATGTTCATAATATAATCAAATCATCACATATAATTATCACTCAATCAACAACACAATCAATCCTCTCGCTTCGAATCGATCCCGCTACTAAAGCCTCGGGATCCACTGTATCATCTGAAATGTTAAGCAAGTATGAGTCTACAATGAAGACTCAACAAGCAACCCAAAAATGGATACAATCTAACATATATAATGGTTTCAAAACATGGTATTGCATATAGATTTCAGCAACCGTACTACGTGCAATATAATCATTTATCAAATACATCTTAAGACAAAAGTGTGTACAATTGCTACTTGAATAAGCAAGAGTTTAAGACATAAACCTAACTTTATAATGTTTAGTTTTGCAAAGAGATTTCAGATCTGATCATGATGACATAATTCAAGTATTAACATGGTACCATTGTCATACATAGTTTCAAGAGTTTGCATATTAAGTATGATTACAAAACATTCACCCGAATGGAATATAAGACAAGTATTACATGAAATCAATTAAAGCTGAAAACAAACTCTTCGTATAACGTATACATGTACAAATTTGCCAAGACACAGCTCAAACCACCCATTAGAAGTCAGAGACATATGAACATATATTCATCACCTAGGCAGATAGTGATAGAGTCTTGGTCATTACGCAATACTAGGGGAAGCCCTCCCCACCTTAACCAGTGGTACTTGTCCACCTCCAGGATTTCTTCCCGTATCCTCGGAAACATATAAATATTGAACATTTCCATAGGGGCATTGCCATGGTCCTGTTCCAGATTACTTCTATGGTGGCAGTGTCTTATTGGCCAGATACAAAATCATATACAAATTTCTCCAAATTCAAATGCAACATAACATGCTGGAAAATTATATACATATATTCAGATGTTGACATAGCCATATTTTTGATTTATCACATGATGTATTTTCTAAAAATTTCCCACAATTCGTTTCAATAGAACACATTTCTCATGATGATAATCAGACAAAAAATAATTATAGTCATCACAAAATCATAAAATTTTGTCAAAACATGTCTCTGTTGTCATGAATCAAATCAGAATGTTTCATGATTTTCTGGCACATATTCTAATTTCCGCAGTAATCAAATCAGTGATATGAATAGAGAAATATTCTGTAGCAACCCTAAATTTTTGGAAAATAAAAATTTAAAAATTTATATTATTTAATTAGGAATCAAATAAAAGGAAGATGTAGGAAATAAAATAAGAGAGAATTAATAAAACCTATTAAAAGAAAAGGAGTAATGGCTTTGCTATATTGACCCATTACAAATTAGTGGCTAAAATATAGATTTAAAAAGGGTAATAATAGAGAAATACCCAAAACTCGTAACTAAAATATTACTAAAATAGAAAAGGACTCTTAAAGCAATAAAAGTGGCAATTAGAGTTGGAATTGGACTCCTAAACCTACCCCATATAGTCTAGCACAAATTTAGATACTATCCTAACCCAATTAGAGGTTGGAAAGCAAGAGAGGAAAGGTGGAGTTAGGAAATCTCGTAATTAAGAGGAATTTGAGTAGTAGTAGGAATATGAACTTGTATTTATAAAACACCTCTTAAACCCTCTTGGCCAACCCTAGCTCGTTGCCAAAGGTTGTGGACGTGGAGAAGAGGCCAAGGAGGAGAGGATCTCGGGGGGAGAAGGAGTTCTTGGAGCTTCTCCTTCGTTCTTGGAGTTCTAAGCCCTAGAAGATAAATCGAGTCAAAGGTAGGCATTCTTACAAGCAAAACCAAATCAAATCTGTCTATAGGTAGTTCCAATCACCTGAACAAAAGCCCTCTTGTTTCATAATTTTTCGTCGAGCCAATCTTTTGTTCTTAATTTTAGAAGATCTGCAAACATGATAACCCCAAGATGTCATGTTTAATTCAAATCTCTATGTATACTTGATCCCATGCTACGAAATTTTTACTTTAGATACTTCATGTTGTTAGGGATCTTTTGCCCTTAAAAGCCCTAAATTTCATTGAGCATGTTGCTCGAATTAAATCAGTCTTGCTCTCTGTGTCATGTTCTATGTTACTCGTTATTGTTCATGCTCAAACCATGTTCAAACCATGCTCTCTCTATAATTCCTAATTACTGGAAGTACTCTTGCATGTCTAGTTTCATTTGCCCCTAGTTTCATGATTTTTCATCGTGTATACAATTAGTTATGATTTTCTGAACGACCCTGTATCAAAATCTAATATTTCTGGACCGCAATCCAAGATAGAGCAGAACTCTGTCAGACTTAGACCACGGACCTGAGGATGTGACGGCCCGATAGGTCGCGTTCTCAAGCCCGTCATGACACCTCTTCTTGTCGCGTTCTGAACGCGACAGAGACCCCGTCGCGTTCTGGCCGCCTGAGCAGACAGCCCTGTCGCGACCCGTACAGGACCTAGCGCGTTCCATCATACCCCTGTCGCGATCCTTACTGTCCTACGTCGCGATCATAGGATTTTGCATGAAAACCCATAAGATTTATTGCTCTCACGCCTTTTTAACAGTCATACACGCAGTAAAAACACCTGTTTTAAAATGGAGCTATTTGAATGCTTTAAAACACATATTCACGACTTCTTTTCTATCTATGATTTCTCTTACAGATGCACACACATGAACCATCCATATATGACTGAAATCTGGCATAAAATATCTCATAATGTATCTGGTAATTTACTGCAATAACGTATATTAATTGCCCTATTTTAAAGGACTTGTATTCATTTCTTGCATTGTTTATATATTGATATCGACGCTCCACTGTTCTAGAATTCCTCTAGAACGTCGAGCACCTGTTTTTATATACACACTATACTTGGCTTGTGGTGAACTCTCCGTCGGATATTCCTTTTGCGGACTAATGAACCCTTGCACAAGGCCTCCGTAAGTCTCCTCTGATCATGGATTCCCACATGGTCGACGAGCCGGTTGTACCCTAACACCCATTACCCCCTTAGGGATCGATATGATCCAAACGACTATTAGAAGTTCGCTCTTACCTTGAATCACGTCGGACCTCCGGACTTGTGCATAACATGTCCAACGGGAAGATCGTGAGTTCCACCTGACTGCCAACACCAAGTGCGCGTGTTGTGCAACTGTTACTATCGCCTGTTTACTCGTCGCATTACGTGCAATGTCCACTAGCTCTCATCTGTACTCTACTCGCTCGTCTATTCACGTTCACCTACTATCTCGTCTATTCTTCTAGTGCTCTCATCTACTTCTTGGTACTCTATATGGCCATTGACTGATTGTCTAAAGATAAACAATATAACCAATGCCTGACAATATATAAAGGGCCCGATCTGGTCCTGGGATTGGGCCCGAAAGTGCTAGTGCCCATGGAGTTAAATGATCAGAGTGTTTGGCATTACACTCAAGTGCTATCTATCTCAACTATCTATATGACAATCAAAACACAAAACGTGCTATACTCTCTCGATGTCTAGAATGACAAACAAGTGCTATACTCGTCGTGCTATTATTATGCTTGTGCTAGTTGTGCTATGGCCATCCTGCTATTCGTGCTATACTTGATACTTGTGCTATTTTTGGAAACTATACTTGATCTCGTGCTATTGTGCTATCTCTTTCTATATTTTGACTCTCTTGTACCTGCTATCTTTGGACACTCTACCATTAAATGCGTTAATTATTTAAAGCCTGCTTGAGCCTGAGATTTAAGTCCTACTGGGCGTTATCGCTCACCCTATGTTATTTGATGTTGTGTTCTCAGGTGAGACCGAGGATGACACATACACTCACGAGGAAGGGGATGACCAAGAGTGAAGCCAGGAGTACCCTCGAGTCATTATGTCTCTTAGAGTTGTAGTTAGTTATTTCCATTTATTGCAATGTAATTGGGCCCTATAGAATGGCTCTGATATTAGTGGTTGTAAATAGGCATTGAAAAGTATTAATGAATGAATTTGCTTTATCATTATTCATGTGTAATGGTTTGATGTCTAGTACTCGCTCTATACCCTTTTCTTGCAACTGCCTTCGCCTCCGATATTCCACGTCGGGGCGTGACATATTCACCACAATGAAACCGTCTATCAACCTGTTTCAATATTTTACTAGATGTATATCATAATCATATAGACCACTGTTAAAAATCTCATGATTTTTGGAATCCAGAAACTATTTATCAAATAAAATAGTACTACTGATTTTTGTATTTCAGTCATGGAAATTACAGAAAATAGTCAAATTCGAATTTGAGATCTAACACAGTATGAATATATCCCTGACATGTACTTCTACATAGAAATCACAATTTTATCACTAGCATGCATCAAATATAAAATTTCTATTACATCTATGCTTAATTTCAAAATTCAGAAAATTTCCCTAAAATCATGGTGACTACAGAAATTAACCCAATTTAGAGTATGGTAAAAAGTTGACCTACTTAACCCTACACATTTCACAAAAAATCTATTCGAGGTTTGAACACAAAAATACAAATCCAGATATAAAATAGGAAAAATAATGGACATAAGAACTGACGGCAACCCTGTTGTCATTAACCCTAATAGACGGCAAGAAGGTTGATGTTATTTTTTTAATTTTTAAAATCCTAGAAATATCATAAAAAGGTAAAATATAAGGTTGGGAACTCGATCCCTAGGTTACTTGCCTCTAAAACACCAAGAAATCAACGGATTTAGCCGATGAAGCCCGCCTTGGCCAACCAAGACAGTCCTCCCTCCGATTTAAAATCGTTGATCAGCAGGTCTCCGATGGTATGAGCACCTAGGAGACGCCTTTAGCCTTCAAAGGTACCCCCTTTCAACTTGTTGGCTTGCTTTCTTGGCTCCATGAAGATCAAAATGCCGAATCTCTTCCCACCTTCTTTGAGACTTGGAGAAACTCCCCAAAATCGGTTCCAAGAAGGCTAACCCACCCTTTTTATAAAGGATTGGCCTCCCCAAACTCTGCCCATGAGGTAGGAGACGTAACCCCCAAATATTTCCTAATTTTTAGCCCTTACCATAACCTCCACCAGAGCTGGACTGCGAAAATTTCACTGTCAGTTCTAGAAGAAGTAGACGTCAAGGTTTACTGCCGTTTACACAGAGTAGACATCAAGAATTCCTACCGTCTACATAGAGTAGACGTCAATTGATATGGATGTTTACCTGAAGTTGATGGCAAGGATGTTGCCGTTAACCTACTGTTGACGGCAGTCGATGTTGCCATCAAAAACACAGGTCGACTCTGCATCCAACCGAGAACAGACCTTACCACTCTACAACATACTAACTATACACATATATACACAGAAATTTTTAAATGCACAACAAATAGACCACAATTGAAATTAATTAAAAAAAATTTAAGAATAAGTTTCAGGGCATTCACAAAGACGGCTTTAATGCTTCAGCTTGAATAGGCTCGAGCTCTCTTCCTTTCTTGCTTGAGTGTGTATGAAGTTGGATGCTCACTGGTTCTACACTCCTTGAATGATTTTCAGGTTCGCTGCATGTTCCTTTTTCTTTTGCTTCTCTCTTTTATGGAGCAGCTTGAACAGATCCGTTGTCCGATGGCCATTGGTGTTTCTTGGCTCTCTTCTTCTTCTTCTCACCTTCCTTTGAGTCTAATGGCTTTCTTCTTGTGCCTACTAACTACTTGGAATGGAGGAAGATGTTTCAGCTAGTGTGCACTTCCAAAGATGCCAACAACAGGTCCAAGATGTTGACTAGAGTAGATGTGAACCTGCAGTCATTAAATGTAAGGCAGATGATTAGACTCGTAAAGTCTTTTGTCAGATGGCTCATACCTCTTTTTTCCTTCTATCTGTATTTCCTGCAGATAGCTAGAAATATAATGTAGGTGCTTTTATTTTGTTGCAGGATGGAAGAGATCCTATGAGACAGGAAAAAAGATCTCCAGTCAGAGAAATAATAAGTTAAGCATATGAAGTGCATTTGAGTTTTCATTGGGTGCCAAAGATATTTTGAAAGGTTTGAAATGTAGAGCCAATCGATGTTTCGTAAAGGTATATTCAATGTTTAAATGAAGAGCAATCGATGTTTGATTTATAACAGTAATCGATATTTAAGTGAAACATCGATGTTCTAATGTAATTGATTTTTCAGAGGCAATCAAAGTTTCATAAAGGTAATCGATATAAAAGACAATCGATGTTTGGATATAATAGTAATCGATGTTTGAGACAATCAATGTTCTAAGTGATGATCAGTCCATCTCCATATAATTTATCATTCTATATGTATTTTTTGTGATTAACAAAACCCTGGAAATTATTATCTAACATCATTTTATGAAGGTTATCAACAGGCATCAAATCAAATAAAATCAATAAGTTGCCTACATTCACTGTCTTGTAAAGCTCATTACATATGTTTTCTCTAAGTATACAACGACTTCCATATAAAGCTCACAACGACTTCCTCAGTAAAACATCGATTTCATTCTATCATCGACTTCATAAGTAAAACAACGATTTCGTTCTCTACGTCGACTTCGCTTCACTTAAACATCGATTTTGTTGCTACAACAATTTCGCCTCACATAAACAATGATTTGGTTGCTACATCGACTTCGCTTTACATAACATCAATTTCATTGCTACAATGATTTCGCCTCACTTAAACAATGATTTGGTGCTACACACCGACTTCGCTTTACTTAACAACGATTTGGTTGCCACATTGACTACGCTTTACTTAAACATCGATTTTATTTCATTCAAACATCGATTTCGTTGCTACATTGACTTCATTTCACTTAAACATCGATTTTTGTAGAACAACGACTTCATATGAAACAATGACTTCATGTCTACAATGATTTCATTCAAACATCGATTTCAGTAAAAGATCGACTTCATGTGAAACAACGATTTCATCTCTACAATGACTTCACTTAAACAATGATTTCAGTAGAACAACGACTTCATGTGAAACAATTACTTTACTTGAAGAACGACTTCATTTCAAACAACGACTTCATCTGCACATCGATTTCAGTAAAACAACGAATTTGTACAGAACATCGATTTCATTACATTCATACATGGATTATGTTCACATCGACTTGGTTTCACATGGATTACATTCTCACATGTCTTATGATTATATCATCGATTTAATATCAACATCGACTCTCTCTGTACACAGTCTATCTCCATACATCAACTCTCTATTAACGATTATGTTTTAGACAACTGTTGAATATTCTTATTTAAATTCCTTTTAAGATACATTCCACATGATATTCAAATATCTGTAGATTTCAAATCATCTTGCGTATCATGTTGTATCCTGTGGTCTTCAACATTTATTATGATGGAACAAATCTCTGCACATTATATCTTTGCTTATCTCACTTATGTCCCATAAAGGCACGCTCTATGTGATCCAGAATGGCATTTTCTTTTTGGTGTATCTTCATATAGCACGACTACTGATGTTGACTGACAGTTTAGACATAGATAAGTTGTCTATGTGTCAGCATTTATTGTGTGCAGGGTTTCTGGTAGAAACACATGTTGCAAAGAAGGACCTGTCACTCTGACGTAGCTAAAAGATTTAGACAATCTTCCTTTGTGTGTGAATGTCTTTCCCAGAATTAATGGCTGCAGGTTTTCTTGCTCCACACTTTGGACCATTCACTTCAACGTGCATGAAGATGTGAGACAACGGATACGGTCAAATTAATTCAAAGAAGATAAATAGAACTGGTGACTCCATGCAAGATAATCTTTTCTGGAGAACTTTCAAGCTTGCATTATGATGATCTAGGATGAAAAGAAGAGCTCGCTCGTCCATTCAAACCCTCTGTAGCTCTTAGCTCTCTACAACAAATTGCTTAGCCTTTAAGAGCCTGAGTACTGAGAGAGAGTTTCATTGCCTTAGATCAAGCAGTTTGTATTAGCTTGGTCTAGGGGCCATCCACTTCTTATCATTTTCTTTGAGTGTTCCTCTTTGGGTGTGAAGAGAAGACCTGCTTGAGTGGGTGGTTGTTCCCTTCGGCAAGAAGGAAGACCTATTGCATCAGTTGCTTTAGTTCCTCTTCGGGTTGAGAAGAGAAGGCCAACTATTGCTGGATGTGTAAGTGTCCTTAAGGGGGACTGTACCCTTGCTTAGTGAATCCCAAGGTTGTTGCTTGGGGACTGGACGTAGGATTCCTTGGGATAGGAAATCCGAACTAGGAAAAAATTTCCTGTTGTCTGTGTGCTTGTTCTCTTTGTCTTTATTTAACACTAACTCAACTATCGAACTTAATGTTTTCTTGTCAAGCGTTTTATTTACAAAATTATTCTAAAGGAAATTTAGCAATCCATTCACCCCCCTTTGGGCTTGCTATCTTGGCAACAAGTGGTATCAGAGCCTAGTCTCTTTGAGTAAGTAGATCTCACGATCTGAAAAGCAAAGACAAATGGAAGCTCAAGGTCATGCAGAAGGATAGTCCGTCAACTGACCTCCTCTATTCGATGGTGAAGACTACAACTACTAGAAGATAAGGATGGAGTTCTTCCTTCAAGGACTTGATTTCCAACTTTGGACGATAATCGAAGAAGGAGATCTTAAGGTAACCAAAAATAAAGACAAAAGGACAGATGAAGACAAGAAAAGTTATCTCAAAACAGCAAAGCTAAAAGTATACTGTGTTGTTCACTGAGTAAGAAAGAATTCAACAGGATATTAGCTTTTAGTCAGCCAAGTCAAGAGATCTGAACCAATATGCTACGAGTGCAAGAAGCCTGGACACATCAAGGCTGAGTGTCCAAAACTAAAGAAGATAGAGTTCAAGAAGGACAACATGAAGAAATTCAGAAGTAAGTATAAAAGAAAGCCCATGCTGCTGCATGGAAAAGAAAGTGACTCAGACAGTGAGTCAAGCTCCAGTGAAGAAGCAGAAGAAAGGCTAATCTGGCCTTCATGGCGAACATTGATGATAAGGTAACTTCTGACTCATATGCAATGAATTAGATTCAGATATTTAGAAGATGCTTTTAATGAACTATATAGTAAATACAAAAACATCTGTAAGATATTGAAAAACCCCAAGAAATTATGCATACTTAGAAATAACTAACTCAGATTTAAAATATGAAACTGAGCAATTAG
>JACBKR010005045.1:0-20439 GCA_014218235.1 Colocasia esculenta
TCTTGTACTTGTGCTTTTACTTGGGACATGTTGTACAGTTGTTATATTGATATAGTTATTTACATTCAATACATATCTCACTATCCCTTTCGGTCTTCGGATCCATGGGTGGTGACACAAACTTCGGGGTCCCTGGTGGGGGGTCCAGGAGGTCGGGTCGTTACATACCAGATCTCCTTTTGTCAGAACATTCCTTATTTTTAGGTTACAACTTTTAGTCTATTCTTTAATGCACTGATCATCTGTCCATCTAAGGTTCTTTATACTTTATATATATTTCTATCTCACCTACCTCAGAAAGAACAAAGGTACTTGTGCTCCCTTACCTTGCAGATAGTTAGCTACCTGCTGGAGCTTGCAGTCCTTTTATAAGCTATTTTGATAAAGCCATGAAGCAACCTACTTAGCCTGAAGACATTGGGACTATAAAACCGAAAGGACTGATGGATATAACAGAAGTCTCAAGATGTCAAATATCCAAGGATTAATGGCTATTCTTCAAAACGGCTACTTTAAACGGTAAGATTCAAGCGTCTGAAGCTTATATATAGATGTTGAAGTTTGAATCAGAAGAAGAACGAACACCAATACACCAGTCACACTAAACTCCAATCTGAAATTGCAAGAGTCACCACAAGGCTTCTACTAAAAAGAGAAAGAGAGCTGCTTCAACCCTCGACTTCCAAGCCCTCCTTTTTAAAACTCTTTTTCTTCTATGTAGAAATTTACTTTTGTAAATCTTCTCAGTGCACCTCCTTAGATTCAGAAAGTGTTAGAGCTACAATTATTACTTGTATCAGTTTTTGATTTTTTGTGTTTGCTCATTCTTCTGAGCAGATACACAAGTGTTGTTCATTTCTATGTTAGATAACCTGCAGGTGGTTTGTTCCCTGCAGTGCCCCTCTTGTGAAGAGAAGATCTACAGGTGTAGGTAGTCTTTGTACCCCTTGGTAAAGGGAAGACTTGCTTGGGAGCAAGTGGGTTTGTAATACCTCTCAGTTGAGTGAATGCCAAGTTCTCTTGGCAGTTAGTGAAATCACAAGAGGTTACCTGGGGACCAGATGTAGGACTTCCATGTGGGAAGGGCTGAACCAGGATAAAATCTCTTGTGCAATTGTGTGATTGTTTCCGCCAAGTTTTTCACTTGTTTCACACACACCACACTAAATACTAACAACTTTATTTAGTGTTATCTATTTTCAGATAAATGTTTTAAGCCCAAGTAGTCCTATTCACCCCCCTCTAGGACATTTGTAGTGCCATCTTGATCCAACAAGTGGTATCAGAGCGAGGTCTTCTCAGAAGAATCAAAGGATTGAGAAGAGATGACTACGAAGGTCAGTCAGTCACCAGACCACCATTCTTCAATGGTGAGGATTACTAGTAATGAAAGATGAGAATGGAATGCTTCATTAGAGGCACAAACTTTGATCTGTAGCAGGTAATAGAACATGGTGATTTTACTATACTTGCTGATGGAACTTCTGCATTATCTGTAACTGATAAAAGAAACATGTCCCAAAATATAAAGCCAAAACTTATCTATGATGTGTTGTAACCAAAAGGAGTTTAACAAATTATTTGCTTGTAGAACTGCTAAAGAAATGTGGGATAAACTACAAGTAACTTATGAAGGAACTGATAGAGTAAAACAAACTTGAATAGATATTCTTGTCTCCCAATATGAACAATTTAAAATGCTTCCTAATGAAAACATAATCCAAATGTATAATAGATTCTCAAATATAAAAGTAGGTTTGAGTTCATTAGGTAAAATTCTTACTAATGAAGAAAAAGTAAGAAAAATTCTAAGATCATTAACTCATGCTTGGACCCCTAAGGTCACTGCCATTGAAGAGGCACATGATCTAACAGAACTTTCTATTGATAAATTGATTGGTTCTTAATAGCTCGTGAAATTAATATGGAATGATTTTCTGAAAGCTCTTCGAAAAGAAAATGTCAAATGCTTTGAAAACTGCAGATTCTTCTTCCTTTAAGGATTCAAAAGAGAAATCAGATGGCAGTGATGACGAAGCTATGGTGTCAAGAAAACTCCAAAGGATTCTTGCCAAAAAGAAAAAGTTTGGGTGGAGGAGATACTTCAAAAAGAAAAAGAAGAAAGAACCAACTTGCCATGAATGCAATCAACTAGGACATTACAAATTAGAATGTCCTAAGCTCAAAAAGAAAGATCCAACTGAAAAATATGAGAAAAAGAAGGGTAAAGAAAGAAAGTTCAGAACGTACAAAAGGAAGGCAATGGCAGCAACATAGGATAATGAAGAAGCCACAAGTTCAAACTCTTCAAGTTCAGACTTAGAAGAAGAAGAAAAAGCTAATCTAGCCTCATGGCAGGACTGGACAAGGTAAATTCGGAAATCTCCTTTACATCATGTTTTAAATTTGATTCTGATAGTATAGAAGATGCATTCAATGAATTATATGAAAAAGTGTAAAACAGTAGTGAAACAGATGAAAATAGTTAACATAAATTTACTAAATCAAGAAAAAACCAACACTTTCCTAAAAAATGAAGTAGAAAGATTAGGACAAAATTTAATTGAAACAAAAAGATCAAATGAACAACTGTGTGAAGATTTAAAAGTTAAAAACAATAAAATCATGGAACTTGAATCAAATCTATAGGAATTAAGAGATAAAGAGAAATTAAGAGAAGAAAATAATTATCTAAAAGCTACTATTCATAAAATTACAAACTGTAAACATCCTTAGTTGTAAAATTGAAAGGTGCTAGAGCAGTTAAAAAGAAATATGGAGTAGGATATACACCTCCTGACAATGTAAAAGAAATTGTGTATCCTGAAAAATATCCAACTCCTAAATATGTGAAAGAAAAAGAAATTAAAAATCCTAGAAAGATCAATCAATATGTTTAGAAACAAAATTAAAATCTAATAACACTATATATGCAAGAAATGCATATGATTTATGTTATAGTCATTGTAATCAACTAGGACACACAATTGGCATCTGCACAACTAGGCACTTGGATTCCGAAAACTAACCATCAAAGACCCAAGAAAATTTGGGTACCAAAAGTTACAACTAAATTTGTTTGCAAGATCTCCTGAGAGCATCAAAATGGTATTCGGATAGTGGGTGCTCAAGGCATATGACAGGTGACAGAAAGCTATTTACAAGTTTTAGAGATGAGGTTGGTCAAGTAACTTATGGAGATAATGGAAAAGGCAAAGTGTTAGGATGTGGAATAGTAGGAACAAAGAAAATGATTTGATAGAAGATGTTATGTATGTCGAAGGATTAAAGCATAATCTCATTAGCATCAGTCAACTGTGTGACAAAAGTATCTTGTTAAAATTTCGAATGATAAGTGCATTATTCAAAAAGGATGGATGTAATGACCCCAAGAACCCGACCCTAGCCCAAGCCGAGGACTCGATTTTCGCGGTCGCCGCCCACAGATCCGGAGACCCGGAAGGGCTATAACATAAGTCTAACTGAATATGTAAAGGAAATAAACGTCAACTACTGAACTAGGAGCATACATGCGGAAGCAGAAAGAAGTGCGAGACCGCAGTGCATCGCTCTAGGTATAGTCCCAACACACAACGAGTACAAGTAAAGAAAGGAAGAACATAGCCCTTAGGGGCATACCCCGAGGGTGAAGTACAACCGAAAATGGGGGAAACCACTGCTAGCTATGGGGACGACGACTACCGCCCCGTCTCCTCCGCTCAATGCGCACCGGGCCGCTGCTGAGAAGTCTCACCTAGAAAAATAAGGGATGAGCTTCACAACAGACGCTCAGTAAGGACTACAATCTCCTATTGGCTATAGCAAGCGGGAAAGAATATATGTAAACAATTAAATGACAACAGTTAATATATTATACTCTACTCAAGAAAGCTCGGAAGCAAAGCTACCTAACTAGCAACGGTATGGAAGAGACACCGCGGTCAGAAACTCCATACGACCTAAACGTCGTGACCAACACACGGCTGTAAACACAGACAGAGGGAACCCTGCCTAGACAAGCTACACTAGCTATAGAAACCAATACCACTAATCAGTCGGTTAGGAGTAGCCATGACATCTTACCCTCGACCCAGGTCCAAACCTCCATGTCTCAATAGTGTGGGGGTAGGAGCACAAAGTAACCACAACAGTAACCACTGTAGTCTTGCAGACTACGGTCCCACGCCTGGCCTCTCTAGGTGGTTCCGAGGCCACAAAGAGCGAGGCAGTGAGAAAAAGGACTAGCTGGCCTGCACCGGGTAGAACTCCGGCCGTCCTCAGTGTCCCAGACCAACTAAGGGAGCTCTACAAAAGACTCGACACCGCCATCCTACCCACCATTTTCCCCTCTATTCCAGAGTTAGTGACTCGAGTACGCCTGTCACCCCGAACGCTCCCTCTAAGGCGCACGAGGATGGGGGTCCCAGGTAAACGGTAACAACCTCTCTCACGGGACAAGCCCTCAGGTGCCAAGCACCGGGCGAATGACTAGTGTAGGACCGTACTAGGAACTAGCACTGGTGCCACGGGTACAGAAAGTACTGAAAATGGCGAAGACTCCAGAGAAACAGACTTCACAAAATCACCTGAATCTGATAATGTCGTGACGCCCATGGCTGTCGCAGCACTGTCGCGACGCCATGGCTGGCCGCGACCTTGTTGCGATGCCTCTGGTTGTCGTAATGATGTCGTGACGGCAATGCCGCCGTGATAGATGAAACTGTCACGGTCGGCGCATGCATCGCGACATCATCGCAACCACATGTCGGTCGTGATCTCAACCTTGAGGGGGCCCGGTATAGTCCTTCAAGGGACCACCCCAAAACTGGTACAAATGCATTCCACAGGGGGAGGGGAGCATGTGAAACATGTAGTAAAGCTTCTAAACAAGGCGAACCACCCTCAAACCCCACAAAGCATGCATTACAAGGAAATCTACACTCGAAGGAAACCTCACTCACCAAGAGCATGGACCTCACACCCCACCATCCCCAGAACCACGGAGAAACAAGTATTTCAACGGGAAGGGGAGCATGCTAGAATGAGAGGGAAAGAGGGGTCCCTACCTCAATGAGTCGAGCCAACTCATTGGGGCCTTCACGTCGGAATGGCCATCTCCTCCTCGCTCCAAGCACCACACGGATGTCACCTACACAAACGAGACATCACCTCCTCGCCACGAGCACCATGAACAAGCTGGAGAACACAAAAGGGCTCGGAGGAGGAAGAAGTAAGAAGAAGAAGAAGAAAGGACGAAATGGAAGGAGATGGGGAAATTGGTCGCAGGCCTCGGTTTGAACCGACGGGCCCATAGACACAACATGTCGGGCCGGTGCGACAACAACCTTGTCGCGACCGCCCTGCAGGTCATGACCTAGTCGCGACCGCCTACCCCGGCACGACACTAAAAAGTTGTCAAACCTCGAAGACCGGGAAAACCTTAACGTGATGGACTTCTAGGTCGCATCAACGTTTTACATGCCTGACCCCCGACAACGCCATTCTGATAGAAAGGACAGCAGACAGAATGATCAAAATGAAGTCACGTCTATAGACGTGGTTCTTCCCCTTTTTGCGTCCGAAGATGGTGGATGACGGGAAGGAAAACTCTACTCGCGCGGTGAAAGGGCGATTGCAGGATATGATGGAGAGAATGAAAAGAAGGAAGAAGGGGATAGGAATGTGCGTGTGTGCACGATGGGTGTATGTGATCGCCAGGCGCACGAGGGCGCCGAATGTAACAGGCAAAAAGGGAATGCGGCGCACTTACCTCTTACCTGAAGAGAAGCGGGAGTTCCATGGCGGGTTCTTCTTCCTTCCCCAATCGGCCGGCCGATGAAGAAGATCCAATTCCGATTACCTTGCAAAATATAGACAACAAAACAAATATGTGAAGGGGGAGATTAGACTATGGAGTTTAGTAAATGTAAAGTAAATGAAACATAAGAAAAACATATAAATGGGGGGAAACACACCTCGTGGAGGCGGTGTTAAACCCCTAAGAGTGGGTAGGAAGAATGCTATGCATGCATGTGTGTGTGTAGAAGGGTACAATGCGTGTCTAATAAACGATAAAAGTAGAGATGACGAAAGGGAAAATGTTGGCGTAGCCGCAAGTGACGAAGAATGGTGAGGGCAGTGAAGAGGTGGGCAGAGTCCTTCTTGCCGCACTCCGCGCCTGTTGACTCCACGCGTGAAGAGATGACACGAGATGGTGCGCGCTCTTGCCTCGGCGCCGGTACACAAGCCTTCAATCCGCCTGAGTCCCACCTCGAAAAGTTGATGAGTTGAAGTTTGGAGGTTGAGGGGAGAATCCGATAGGGCTTCGATATACTTGAGATGGATTGCCAAATGGGGTCTCGGGGTATGTATTTATAGCCAAAATCGCATCTAATGCAGCGTACGCTTATTATCGATTAAAGGCGTCCGCCTGACAAGGCTGCGCTTCATAAGATCCTTGATTTGCGTGGGTTAGACATTTTCATGATGATCGTAGCTGTAAGCTACGCTATAAAACGTGTCCATATTAACAGCCACACTTTCGTATAAAATCAAATCTTTGACGGAAATTGACATTGATTAGACATTCTCTAAATCGCGGTGTCTGATACGAACAAATTTTTTTATGAGACATCATCATTATGACGTGGCATTCATTTAATGCTGCTAACAGGGCACAGCAGAGAAGTTGACTCTGAAGTGCGGGCGAGTCAAGTGGGCGCGTTTCGAAACTAGCCGTTGTGTCGTTTTGCAAGTATAATCCGCGTCCACCGTAGCCGATGCGGATTTTACTCTTGCAAAGACGCTTGCTGATTAGGATGCGATTTAAAGAAATTTACGGACCCTCGGGAGTTTTGTCTAAACACATCCAGAACAAGTGGGAAAATCACTCCTGAGATTAACTAAGAAGAGCCACTTTGAGGCATCGCGGTATAACACCGGATTTTACTCGATGTGTGTCAAATTGACATGTCTACAGCTGCCTCGCCTTGCGTCTGCTTTGCGAGGAAGTGAAGCAAATTGACACGAGATGAAAGAATGGAATAGTGTGAATTGAGTGGAATGAAGTGGAAATGACTGAAAAGTAGACGCCAAGGTGTGATGTGACACGCCTTAACAACTCATGATAGTAGCTGTTCGTCAGTTCATAGTGGGATTGTTTCGTTGATAATCTCACGGAAAATTCGCTGCTTCGGTGAAAGAGGTGTGCACATGGGCACGAAAAGGGAGAAGGATCAACTTCCAGCGTCGGGGAAGTACCTAAGGACGGAATCCGTTAGGTTTCACCTTTGGGGGCGTCTGCCACTGCCGCAAGCGCATCCTTTAGGGAGAGTAATTATATCGAAAGAAAACTCAAAAGCAGTGAGCTCTCCAAGTGATGATCTCAAAACAATGACACAGTGGACTGAGTACTTGGCTTGGAGTGGAATACTCCATGTTAATTAGATTTGAAGGACGAGTGGCTCTCCTTAGTTAAAAATGAGAGTGACGATCCGAAGTTATGCTCAAAGTCCTATAGGATGCATGCTGGCTAAAAGAAAACATAAAACAATGAGAAATATAAAATAATCAAGAATATATTGTTACTTGTGGAAGTCAGATATCAGATGGAACTGTCGTCCTCCTGCAGCGTAACGACCTATCCTCAAGACGTAGCACTCTTGGGATTATCACTGTTTTTTGGCAGAGGAGGGGAACTCAAATTCCAGTTTCATCAGAGCCTCGAGGTCCCTGATGGTTCTAAAAAATCATATAGTAAATGCAATATATACAATACCGGGTTGGAGGCATGTCGAGGATATTCGCGTGCTGCGTGACAAAAGAAGCGGTCCAAAACTGCGCTCAAAGATTTGGTTAACATCGAAAGCAACATGTAATATGGAGGAAGTTGTAAACAATGTCACTTGTAATTTGCAGCCAGGGATAGGACGCTATTCAAAGGGTTTGAAAAATAAAATTTATTGTTAGGAATCCCTTTTCTGATATGGTATGCACTTTGCAAAAGGTAGTTTCATGAAAGTCAGGCCGCCTACACTCTTGAACACCAACAGGCATTCGATTTGTGGGCGACTGCAAATCTCTCCTAACCTTCAGCAAAGTGTGAACCTTTGTTATCACCGCCAATCCAATGCTCCTGGCTTCCAGAGAGGGCTCAAAAGTGTGACCCATGTCAAATTCTCTCTGATGAAGTAGTTGGTTAGCCTTTTCCGTATTATGTGGCAAAGCCAGGAGCAAGATTCTGAAGAACTTGAACTTCCGAGGCCAGACATGTTCGTTCTTCAGTTATGGCGAGAACAGAATGACCTATCACAAGGACTGAACTTCATCTGGAAAAGAATAACGTAAAGCTTGATGAAGCAGCTTTTGTGCATGAAAGGGGGTCATATGGGTAATACGGACTTTCCCTCAAATTTTCATACTCAGGAGACAGTGAGGGTCTTAAGTCCTTCTTACCGATCGTAGTATGGAGTGCATCTTCGACTTTGAATTCTCTCGGGGACTCTTGCATCTCCTTAAATTGGCGTCTAGTTGGGACACGCTTTTCTCTCCCTTCTCTTCTCTTTTTTTTTTTCTAATAGCGTCCGCATGAGTCGACGCACTTATTTTAATTAGCGTCTGGCCGCCCAGACGCCTTTTTATGAAGAATCGCGGCCACTGTTGTGGCCACGATTAGCACCGCTAATTCTGATTGAAGGTTTTGTCTTTTCCTATCCAATGGTAACATGGGTGACTGGGCATCTGCAGGAGATAACATATCTTCGTGATTCCTGCTACTTTTTCCCATGCATCCCAATTTTTTCCTTCCCATTTTAAAGGTAAGAGTTCTCATTTTGAACCAAGGAGAGGAAAGGGAAGGGAGAAAGGGAGATTTTTAGAGAGGAAGAGAAGCATCCCTTTGAGAATGGAGCATGGATCATCTTCTCGGGGATCAAGAGGAGAGTTTCAAAGGTTAAACCAAGTAGAAGGGCACACCTGTAAGCTCGTTCAAGCAAAGATGGTAAGTTTTGAAGATTACGATTTTGATTTACTTTGCCTTAACATGCTACTAATGCTTTGGTTTGGTGTTCTTCCCCTTGTTTTCTTCCTTTGTTACCTCTTCGCAAATGGCCGATCCTATCCCCACCGACCTAAACCTTGATACCTATGCAGGATTACCCACTCTTCCAGGTCAACCAACGCTTCATGCGCCTCCCCTGGCTTCAACAATTGACCTCCTCCATTAGCCAAAACATGAGTTCCATCATTAGGCGGTGGGGAATGAGCAACCTTATCGTCCATGCAAAGCGATAACACGAGATCCACCTTGTCTGGGCGGCTCTTGGGGCATTGATCGAATTATGGCATCCTCAAACCCACACATTCCCTTCTGAACCATTGAAGCACTGTTCTTTTGGTAGAGGTTGAACTCTCATTAGGTTTGAAGAGGATGAAGCAAGGAGAGGAGGATGGGATGGCAAACATGACGCGGTATTACATGAGCAAGGCGGTGCTTGAGAGCTTCGTGGATCCGGGGGAGGCACAAAGCGTCCGGGCTCCACAAGGGATAAACCTTCAAAAGTTGGCGGCTTGGACAACAAGGGAGATATCGGGAATGAGGGATGACGAGAGGCTTGAACTGGTGATGCGGGGGTTCACATCTACGTGGTGGGCGCACTACTCTTCCCTTCAATCGACGTGTCTTGGAGGAGGATCCACTCGGCGCGGTGTGTGCCATCTGGGAAGGGGAGAGGTTGGGACCGACAGTGCTAGCCTTTCTTTATAGAAGTCTCACGGCGGTGAGCTGGGTAGGCCTCCTTATGGATCAATGCTTTATTAACTTGTTGGACAGACCTACACTTTAGGTTTTCTTTGAGCAATGATGTTGCAAGCTCATCCCGGATCCTCCAAGAGTCCTCTTAAGCACTTAGATCACCTTGTGGGCTTAGAAGGGCGCGTGGCTAAGCGAGCGCCACAGCTCAAGACGTGGGCAGATTGGCATGATTCTTCCGAGATATGCCTGAGAGCGCCTTCACTTTTACTCCGGCGCCACTTCTCGCCCGGTATGTGCGGATTCGACTAGCACCTGCTGTGGATTTGTGGTTGATTGGAGCATCCGAGTTTGTCCTTTACAATCCACACTGGTGTCTTCCTCAGCTCGGCATTCCAAGGTGCTTCTTCGAGGGGCCATCTCATCTCTCGCCGATTAAACGATGCGACATCAGCACTAACAATGATGGCGAGGAGCTGGACAAAATAAAGGCTATATGGAAGATCTGCACCTTTAGGAGGCCGGTCCTAAATGTAACGAAGATTGAAAATGACTGGATAACTTATGTAAGGGAGCTCAGGAAATTGTGGCCCAAAGTGGCCGTTTGTAAATGACGTGATTGAATCCTCGATAAGAAATAAATTGCTTCCTTAACATGGGTTCGAATAAGATCATATCTTCTAGACTGCATGAATTTTCTCCTCACACAAAGCCTCGGTTGGCCCTTATAACCACGTTCGATACAGAGGTCGCCGTTCCCATGAAAAGCATCCACCCCTATGGACGCAAATCAATTTCCAATTTGTGCACAACAATTAGGCTTGTCTCCTCCTTATGATGCTCAATGACAGGGTCAAAGAGGTAAAAGAGTTCAAAATAATCAAATTCCCTAATGGAGTGCTTGGCGACTCTTATGCGGCGCCACCAATTTGGTGGCGAAGTCAGGAAGGAAGACCCTAAAAAACTTGAACATGCCACAGTGGACGCATGTCCTTAAGTTATGGCGAGGTCTTACCCTTGCTTTGACTCCTTGATTCCTTTAAACGTCGCCCCCATATGTTCGCTTTCTTGGAAAAAGCACTTCTTTCTCAAATCGCGGCGTCCCAACCAGCCGCCTTCAATTAACTTATTCGCGTCTTAGGGAGAGACCGCCTTTCATATTTGAATTGCGTCCACCAAATATGGCGCGAATCGAATTTCCAAAAATGGGCGCTTACATCGAGCTTGTCTCCTTCTCACGACTTTTGATGAATGATTGAAAGAGCCAAAAGATGTAACATATGACAAAATGACCTCCAAGAAGCGTTTGGGGCTCTTATGTGGCGCTGCCAATCGGGCGACGGCGATCCTAATGATGAGAGATCCAGTTTCTTCTACTGCCTCGCTTCAACTGAACAGCTTGCTTTTGGGGGGGGGGGGGGGGGGCTTTCCTATGGCTTCAAGGGGGCCCCTGCCTCTTCTATGGCATCCCCGCATGGATTAAAGAGTTCTTCTTCCAAATCATGACATTCCAACTGGCCGCCCAAAACACTTATCCGCGTCTGTTGGAAGAGCCACTTTTAACCTTAAATAGGCGTGATTTCTGGGTTCTGTGATGAGTAATGATTGTCTCTGAATCGCGGCAATTATTTCGGACGCAATTGCGTTTGTCCTTTCCATTTTTGCGTCCGCCTATGCGAACGCCTTTATAATTTCAAATTCTGACTCCTCGACGCCCGCGCCAATGCAATGATGACTTCTTTAATTGTGGTGAGCGAGTTAGAGGCTTTTTTAAGTATCCGCATCTGCTGGGTTGGACGCGATTATATCATCCTTCCGAATGCGAAAATGCCCGGCCGGGTGGTTATTCCGGCTTCTTCCTCAATCCTAACCCCTTTATCTCCTTTGATCTTCTTCTCTAATCCTCTCTTTCTCTCTAAACCCTCCCTCTCTCTGTCACGCCCTGATATTTAGCAGCGGAATAAATACCGGGGGACGTGAATGATACAAACAGGCGTATCACAGTTGAATAGCACAGAGTCATAATTGAATATAATAACACTTCGAGACTATAATATGGTCACCAAAAGTATGCTTTATTCCATTCCATTCAACTAGCTACAACTTCACATAAGAAGAATTGACTAAAAAGGTTTATTAATCAAATCAACGTTTCTCTAATACATCGACTACTCAAATTTCTATTCTAAGCTGACAACTATTCATATGATAGGTGCTCATCACTCTGCCTGTCCCATCTGACTCCACTGGTTCCTCATCACTACCTGAAAAGGGCAGGATGATAGGGGTGAGCGAACTAGCTCAGTAGGATTTACATCTCAAAATTGTGCGGGCACTAGTATACATGATTAACATTTTAAATAGGTAGATATACATATGAATATGATGACAATGCATGATTTTCTAACAAGTTGAATAGCAGAATAGAACTGATATCATATCAGATCAAATGTCGAGTTTCATATACAATGAACAGATATTTCAAGAGTAGGATCGTATCAAAAGAGATTGGCCATATTCAACAGATCTCATGTGTTCACATGAACAGACTATCATAACATGTCAGTCAAACTTATCATATCAAACAAAGGCACACTTTCACAATCTTGCGTGTTCGTTGTGCTATGCCAAGCACCAAGAGTCCATACTCCCGCGGTTAATAAGTACGTGGGGCGCTCCTCCCTAGGACTAGACAGGGCCCATATTGCACAGGCATTGGATCAAATTTGGACTGGAGTCCCACGTTGTGCCGAACGAACATATTCATATTATGCCACAGAGTTTCAATGCAAAGCTCATAGTAAAAAGAAACATGATCTTTCATAGAGTCAAGGAATGACAAACACCTCAAAAGAACAAGGCAGGATAACGACGTATCTTATGTTTCATAATTCATTAATGTCTTGACATGAGGATGTTTCTAAAGATAGATCATATGTAGAACATGTGCTTTCCTAACATGTATGCATATGAACAGATAATTAATTGAACACCGGAAAACATGTAACTATGAAACTCATATGCAAATCATGAATTAACTCACTAACATGTCCATACTAACATGTATTCATCCCCATATTCACATCATTCTTGTCTTATCAATTGACAATAGGTAAGATCACAGATAATCCAATGAACATAGGGACAATCAAATTAATGGGTTGATTTATTTTAGGTCCATGCATACTATATAACATCATGCACATGCTTGTAGACATCATGGAATGATCAGACCCAAAATATGCAATTTTTTGTTAGGGTAGTGTCGACACACCCCTTATAGTGTCGACACAGTGCTTCAAACACATGACAAAATAATGCAAAACTGGTCAAGTAGTGTCGACACTAGATCAAGTAGTGTCGACACAGTGCTTCAAATACAAGGCAAAAAGGTCAAGTAGTGTCGACACAGGATCAGGTAGTGTCGACACTAGAGACAGCTTCCAGAAAACCTTCTGGCCAATATGGGATAGTGTGGTGACACTAGATCAGGTAGTGTCGACACTAGATCAGCTCCCAGAAACTTTCGGGTCAAACTGGGACAGTGTGTCGACACTAGTTCAGGTAGTTTTGACACTATAGACCTTCCAAAACACCTTCTGGGATGTTTTGGGACAGTGTGTCGACACTAGGGGCCCTCACAGACAAAAACATATGACTCCAGTGTAACCAGAAAACACGTCTCATGCAGCGATTCACTTTCCCTCTTATAACTCTCTAACGAATGACACTCAGATAAAAGGTTCAACACGAAAGATGACAAGGACAACTAGTAGAAGAACTTTGGTGTGGAGATTTGATATATGGGTCTTGAATCCCAAGAATACATATGAAGAAACGGAAAGTTAAGTGTAGACCGAAATCGCAGTATCATGCAATGACTCTCTTACCATGCTTGTAACTCCCTAACGAAAGACCTTTGGAAAAAATGTCAAACATAAAAGAGATCATGACTTCAAGTAGAAGAACTTTTATGAAGGAAGTTTGGTCAAATTTAGTCTCGAATCATGTGCATAATAAGAAGAACGGGAAAATCCCTAACTGGAACACGACTTAGGAAAAACGACCAATCTCCATGCATACTCCATGAAAATTGGCAAATCAAGTGCAAATGAACATAGACTCGATGCTCTACATGATGGTATAGGTTTTCTTTAATCTTGGCCCGAGAACACCTACCTTTATGAAGATCTAAGACCAGTCGACGTTCTGGACGCAGCAGAGGATGAAGGGGATGAAGCTCTGGGTTCCCACCCTTTCCCTTCTCCTTGAAGCCCTAGCCTGCCTCCAAACGACCCCAGCTCATTGTTAAACCTTCCCCAAGAGTTTAAGGATGAGTTCTTATAGATTTTAGGTTGTATTTACAAGTCCTAACGAGACTAGGAAAGGGGCTACGAGTTTTGTTTCCTACTCTCCAAGAATCTGGAACTCTTTCCCCCAAGGAGGTAGCAACGGCTTAGGAAACCACCAATTGGGGTTGGGTTCGGTTTTGGTTACATTACATGACTAATCACCATATTTTAACCCTAACTACTGTCCCTAATTACTGCATAATTACATACACGAATTTCTGGGTAATTTCCTGTCCTAGTTTTCATCCTTGGGTCAAATGTGCTCCATTGGCCAAATCGTGTTAATGGATCATTAATACATGGTGTTGGAAGTCTCTCCAATCCATTTATTTAATTATTCCCTTTATTCTAAAATTTTAAAATCACTAAATTTTCGGGGTGTTACATCCTCCGCCACTAAGAAATTTGGGTCCCCAAATTACGCATAATGGTGTAGTTCGTACCTGAGAATAGTTCTGGTTGGTTTTTCTTCATTCTTTCCTCCGTTTCCAGTAGCATTAGTAACTCCGTCTCGACTCCATTGGACCTTCACTATATGTATGGTAGGATTCCTGAGTCGTTGAATCTTCCGATTCAACAGTTTGATCGGCTTCTCTTCATAAGTCAGGTCCTCCCGAATCTCCAGGTCCTCATGGTTGATTACATGGTCGGCATTGAATAAGTACTTCCTCAGCATGGATATGTGGAACACATTATGCACGTTCGCCAGCTGTGGAGGTAGTGCAAGTCGATACGCCACCTGACCAATCCTTTCCAGAATTCAAATGCCCTATGAATCTGGGATTCAACTTCCCTTTGATCCCAATCTTTGTATTCCCCTTGAAGGTGAGACCTTCAAGAAAACATGTTCGCCAACCTGAAATTCAGTTCTCTCTCTTCTCTTGTCCGCATAACTCTTCTGCCTGGATTGTGCTATCTTCAGACTTCCCTGACAATCTGAACCTCCTGACAGTCGCCTCAATTAAGTCGGGTCCAACCCATTGGTTCTCCCCAACCTCTTCCCAACAAAGGGGTGATCTGCAACTCCTGCCATATAAGGCTTCAAATGGAGCCATCTTGATACTTGCCTGATAGCTGTTGTTATATGCAAACTCCATCAGGTACAACTGATCATCCCATCATCCTCTAAAATCCAGCACCAGAGCACGAAGCATATCTTCCACAATTGATTGGTCCTTTCGATTTGTCCATCAGTCTGAGGATGGAAGGCAGTACTAAAGTTTAGTTTAGTACCCATTGCTGCTTGTAAACCCTTCCAGAAGTGTGAAGTAAATCTAGGGTCCCGATCCGATATTATGTTAGATGGAACCCCATGCAATCTGACTACTTCCTTAACATAAGTGCACCCAATACATCCACTGACCATGTACTCTTGATCGGCAAGAAGTGAGCCGACTTAGTCAATCGATCAACTATTACCCAAATTGCATCCATACCACCTCTAGTCTTGGGCAATCCCATGATAAAGTCCATACCGATGCTATCCCACTTCCATTCTGGGATTTCTAGTGGTAGCAGTCCACCAGCTGTACAGAAATGCTCGGCTTGACTTTCATGCATGTTAAAAGTATGACACATGATCGGCCACATCCCTCTTCATGTTTGGCCACCAGTACGACCTTTTTAAGTCTTGGTACATCTTTGTTGATCCAGGATGAATCGTGTACTTGGACTGATGTGCTTCATTTAATAACCTCTTCTTGAGCTCTCCATGATCAGGGACACATGTTCTACCCGGAATAATATCTCCCTTCTGCTGATAGAGTAAAGTCAGGTCTTTGCTCTAGCTTCTCCCTGATCTCAACTAAGAATGGATCCTCTCCCTGTTTCTCCTTGATTTCGGCAGTAGATCGGATTGTATCTACAGATTTGAAATCATTACTTGTTTTTCCTTCTTCTCCCATCTGTTTCAACTTGCAAATTGCTCCAGTAACTTCCATTCGCCCAGCATCATACTAGCTAGCATAGCTCCTGGTTGTCTACTTAGAGCGTCTGCCACTACATTGCTTTCCCAGGGTGATATTGAATGGAAAAGTCAAAGTCCTTAAGGTACTCTAACAACCTTCTTTGTCTCATGTTAAGCTCCTTCTGTGAGAACAAGTATTTCAAACTCTTGTGGTCAGAAAAGACTTTAAATTGCTCACCATAGATATAATGCCTCCAATCTTCAAGGCGAATACTACAGCTGCTAACTCCAGGTCATGAATCGGGTAGTTCACTTCGTGGATCTTCAACTGTCTTGAGGCATAGCTATTACTTTCCCTTGTTGCATTAAGACGCATCCCAGACCTGTTCCAGAAGCATCTGAATAAATTTCAAATCCTCCCTCTTCAGTGGGTAGGCGGGAGGACAGGAGCAGTAGTCAGACACTTCTTCAAGTTGTTAAAGCTTTCTTCACATTCATCGGTCCACACAAACAGATTTTCCTTCCGGTCAGCTTGGTCAATGGCACTGCAATCTTTGAGAAATCCTTTATAAACCTTCGATAATATCCTGCTAATCCTAGAAGCTCCTGATCTCAGTGACGCTTGTCGGTCTTTCCCATTTCAGCACAGCCTCAACCTTTGATGGATCAACAGCGATACCATCTTTGGTTACCACATGCCCTAAAAAGGATACCTCCTCAAGCCAGAATTCACATTTACTTAGCTTGGCATATAGTTTGTTCTCCCTTAAAATCTGTAATGAGATCCTCAAATGCTCCTCATGCTCTTCCTTTGTCTTGGAATAGATCAATATATCATCGATGAATACCACCACAAATTTATCAAGATATGGGCGATAAATGCTATTCATCAACTGCATGAAAACTGCAGGGGCATTTGTTAGTCCGAAAGGCATAACAATAATTCATAATGCCCATACCTGCTTTGAAGGCAGTCTTGTGAATGTCTTCTCCTTTGATCCTCATTGATGATAACCGGATCTGAGATCTATTTTAGAGAAGTATCTAGCTCCAGATAATTGATCAAACAACTCATCAATCCTTGGCAGAGGGTATTTGTTCTTGATAGTTAACTGGTTTAGTTGTCTGTAATCTATACATAGCCTCATCGACCCATCTTTCTTCTTGACGAAGAGGACAGGTGCACCCCATGGTGATGTACTGGTCGGATGAAACCCTTCTCTAACAGTTCCATCAGTTGCTCCTTTAATTCCTTCAATTCTGCGGGGGACATTCTATATGGTGCCCTAGATACTGGTGCTGCTCCAGGGACCAACTCGATGGTAAAATCGACCTCTCGCTCAGGAGGAATTCCTGGCAAGTCTTCGGGGAAAACATCAGCGTATTCGCTGACAACATGGATGTCCTCAACTTTGACTTCCTTCTTTGCGATGACAACAACAGCAAGAAAGGCCATACAACCTTTCCTCATCATCCTTTTAGCTTGTAGTGCAGAGATAAGTGACAATCCCTGCGGTTTCTATCCCCTGTGAACACTAGTTTTGGGTAATGGCTAAAGGTTACCCGACTTCTCCTACAATTGATACTAGCCCCATGTTCAGACATCCAGTCTGCTCCCAGTATCACATCATACCCCGCCATGTCCATACATATTAAATTTGCTGGTAGGTTTGGGTTTCAATCAACACTTCACTGGATGGCTATGGTTTGTAAGATTGGTGCCAGGACCAATCGGGGTTGACACAACTATTCCGGATTTCATTGGGACGGTTTCACAGGTAGGGTATCAACAAACATTGAGATATAAAGGAATGTGTAGCTCCCGTATCAAAGAGAACATATGCGGGTTGGAAAGAAAAGTAAGTGTACCTTCCACGATACCTCCTTCCTCAGTAGCAGCTTCTGGTTCCTAAATAGCTTGCAAGCGGCCTTGCCTCTTCTGTCCATTCGGACGCTTGTCCTGAGGGCTTGTTCTTTCAATATTGGGCAGTCCGAGATCCTATGGTCACGACTACCACAGCGCAGGCATCTCCCATGTGCTCTCCAGCATTGTTCAGACTGATGACCAGCTCTGTCACAATGTTTGCACCTTTCCTCATTGTCACCACTATCTGCTTACCTATCTCCCTTGGCTTTTTATCCGCTGGTTCATTTACTCTGCCACTGGGCCTTTTCTTCCCAATAGTCGGCTGATACCTTCCAGCAGGAACACTTGCTCCCTTTCACGGATTTTCCCTTAATTCTTTCAGCAGTTCCATGGCATCTTCCAGTAACTGAGCCTTCTTTACCATGTCAGCATAGGTTTGAATGTCCATTGGCGCCAGTTGAGTGATGAACTGGGGCCTCAAGCCATTCAGAAATGTTTTGCCTTCATCCTTTCTGTCCCAATCAAGTGAGGAGCATATCGGGACAGACGAGAGAATTGGGCCTCATACTCGGCCACATTGAGTCCTCTCTTTTTCAAAGCCGCAAATTCGGCTGCTTTCCGTTCCTGCCTGACCCTCTCAGAGAAGTACTTGGTGTTGAAGTGCTCAATGAACTGAGCCCATGTTAGTTGATGGCCATTCAGCGTTGCTTCTATCGACTCCCACCATGCTCTGGCATCCTTTTCCATTGGAAAGTCGCCAGCAGTACTTTGTTCGGTCCGTGCATTGCATGACCCTGCATATCCTTTCAATTTCCTTAACCCAGTGTTCAGCAACATCTGGGTTAGTACTCCACTCTCAAACCTAGGCGGATCCATATTCTGAAAATTCCGATGGAGATCACCGGCTCCGCGGTTACCTCCACCCTAGGTGGCTTGCTAGATAGCCTGAGTCAAGTTCTGTATTGTTTGTTGCATGTTCCTAGCCTGCACGTTCAGCGGCCATTGAGGTAATAAGTACCTTCAAGATAATAATATAAGACAGTCATCTAAATATATCACATGTGACTTCTATTCCCATGGCTCTACCCAAGCTCACATTAGGTACGACAGATTTTGACTCGTGTAATCTAGTTTCATTCTATGTTCCTATTCCCTTGGACCCTAATGTTTAGGGCTCTGATACCAACTGTCACGCCCCGATATTTAGCAGCAGAATAAATACCGGGGGACGTGAACGATACAACAGGCGTATCACAGTTGAATAGCGCAGAGTCATAATTGAATATAATACACATTCGAGACTATAATATGGTCACCAAAAGTATGCTTTATTCCATTCCATTCAACTAGCTACAACCTTCACATAAGAAGAATTGACTGAAAGGTTTATTAATCAAATAACACGTTTCTCTAATACATCGACTACTCAAATTTCTATTTGTAAGCTAACAACTATTCATATGACAGGTGCTCGTCACTCTTGCCCTGTCCCATCTGACTCCACTGGTTCCTCATCACTACCTGAAAAGGGCAGGATGATAGGGGTGAGTGAACTAGCTCAGTAGGATTTACATCTCAAAATTGTGTGGGCACTAGTATACATGATTAACATTTTAAATAGGCAGATATGCATATGAATATGATGACAATGCATGCTTTTCCAACAAGTTGAATAGCAGAATAGAACGGATATCATATCAGATCAAATGCCGAGTTTCAAATACAATGAACAAATATTTTAAGAGTAGGATCGTATCAAAAGAGATTGGCCATATTCAAACAGATCTCAAGTGTTCACATGAACAGACAAATCATATCATGTCAAGTCAAACTTATCATATCAAACAAAGACACACTTTCACAATCTTGTGTGTTCGTTGTGCTATGCCAAGCACCAAGAGTCCACACTCCCGCGGTTAATAAGTACGTTGGGGCGCTCCTCCCCAGGACCAGGCAGGGCCCCTATTGCACAGGCATTGGATCAAATTTGGACCGGAGTCCCACGTTGTGCCGAACGAACATATTCATATTATGGCCACAGAGTTTCAATGGCAAGCTCATAGTAAAAGAAACATGATCATTCATAGAGTAAGGAATGACAAGCAGCTCAAAGAACAAGGCAGGATAACGACGTATCTTATGTTTCATAATTCATTGATGTCTTGACATGAGGATGTTTCTAAAGTCAGATCATATGTAGAACATGTGCTTTCCTAATATGTATGCATATGACAGATAATTAATTTAACACCGGAAAACATGTAACTATTGAAACTCATATACAAATCATGATATTAACTTCACTAACATGTCCATACTAACATGTATTCATCCCCATATTCACATCATATTCTTATCTTATCAATTGACAATAGATAAGATCACAAGATAATCCAATGAACTAGGGACAATCAAAATTACACATTAGAATCATATTCGTATCATTACCATTTTCTTCAATGGGTTGATTTATTTTAGGTCCATGCATACTATATAACATCATGCACATGCTTGTAGACATCATGGAATGATCAGACCCAAAATATACAATTTTTTTGTAAGGCAG
>JACBKR010005046.1:0-20522 GCA_014218235.1 Colocasia esculenta
GTCACGGGTCTTCTGGCTGTGGTTGTCACGGGCCAAGTAATTTTTCTTGAAAGGCATGATGAAAGCCTGGGAAGCCACAGGTAAAACAAAAAGGAATCAGAAGAAGAAAGATACTAAATCCAGCTGAGCAGAAATTCGGGATCAAAAGCACTACAAAATGCTCCGGATGCAAGCAAGGATTTACACGGGTCGCGTGTCGTCACTTTCAGTTCCGACACGTGTCCCGTGGGGGCATTTGTTGGAAGGTAAAATGTGACACGTTTACTTCAGCAGAATTATAGAATTCATCAGATGATGGTCCGGCGACTACCTAGTTAAAGCCTATTTTGGCGGACGACGGTTCGAATCGCGGACATGATGAAAGGGGCCGTTGGGCCACGAAGATTAAATGTTGGTTATCAGCAGCCTGGTTACAATACATTATCAGCAGCCTGCTCAGAGGCCAAAAAGTTGTGATTTAAAATGACCCCAAGGTTATTTAAGTTACAAACTTATTAGCGGGATCCTTCCCCAAAATTCAGCAGGGGAGTTCCGGCCCTTAAAATGGTGCCCGGAGTCCCAGTTAAATGAAAGTACAAGGAGAACATGTCTCCGTCCAAAGTACGAAGCACGGAAAAATCCGGCAGCACAAGGTCTTAGGACCAAGTATAAAAACACAAGTACAAAGGACAACTCGAGGCAGGACTCCAGAAGCTCCACGCGGCGGTCTTCAGGCAGAAGAATTCCAATAAGCCGGATTTCAGCAGCACCTCCGGCAGCACAAGGTCTATAGACCGAATACAAGAACAAGTACAAAGAACAAGCTCGAGGAAGAACTCCGAGGCTTGCAAAGGCACCCTCCGATCGGGCAGAACTCCGAGAAGTCGGCAAACTCCGGGACAGAAGAAAAAAACTCCAGCACCTGGGCATGATAGCCTTGTAAATGAGGTGTAGGGGGGGTATTTATAGACAAAATCCCCCCCTCTCCTCTCTCTTTCCATCGGTTAGGACCCCCTAACCGATGGTGACCTCACAATGAGGTCACCATCGGTTAAGGGGGGTCTCCCCCTAACCGATGGTGACCTCAACAAACCGATGGTGACCTCATCATGAGTCACCATCGGTTGGGGCACTCTCTCTCTCCTCTCCCACGCAATGTAAGGGGTCATCCCCTATAAATACCCCCCCTATTTCCATAAGGAAAGGGGTTCGAACTTGCCCTGGCGAAGCCCTGTTGGGTTCGGATTTGGCTCCGGCGAAGCCCTGTTGGGAAAATCCCAGAAAATAGAAAAAGAGCATTTGCTCATTCCCTCTCTCTCATTCTCCAATCCCCCTCCCGTTCGGTGTGTGAAGGTACAAATCCCCTTCTTTAGCCCGATAGGCCAGGCGCGGAGAGGAGAGCGGTCGGCGTGATCGTCATCAACATTCCTTCTTAATCCCCATCCCCCACATCGAGCAAGACTCTGTGGGGTGATATTCCCGGGGTTTAAATGCCGTCCATATCGAGCAAGACTCTATGGACACATGGTATTTAAATACCCATGTTCTCCCCGCCCATCGAGCAAGACTCTGGGATGGTGGATTTTGTGCTTATATGTATATGTTTTCTTGAGGAGACTCTGCCCAAGCGGAGGTTCTGCCCAAGGACATATTCGTATATTCGCAAATTTGTGTTCTTATATATGTGTTTCTTAAGACGAAACTCTGCCCAAGTGGAGATTCCGTCCGAGAACACATATATAAGATTACGAATTTGTAATTATACAAATATGTTCCTTAAGGAGAATCTCGCCCAGGCAAAAATCTCTCTCAGGGGACGTATCCATGTAAATACAAACTCGTGTTATATGTATATTTTCTTAAAGGAAACTCTGCCCAAGCGGAGGTTCTGTCCGAGAACATATTCGTATATTCACAAATTTATGTTCTTATGTATATGTTTCTTAGAGGAAACTCTGCCCAAACGGAGACTCCCCTAAGAGCATATCCATAAAATCACAAATTTGTGCCTATACGCATATGTCTCTTAGGAGGAATCTTGCCCGACAAAGTTCCCTCTAAATCATATCTGTATAATCACAAACTTCATGTTTACATAAATGTTTTTTAGTGGAATCTCTGCCCAAATAGAGACTCTGCCCGAGAATATATCTATATAATCACAAATATGCCCCATTTGTATATGTTTCTAAAGAAAAAACACTACTCCGTTTATACGGGGGCTCCTTCTTACCGGATACTCTGCTGAGTGGAGATACCGTTTGAGAACATTTTACAAGTGCAAATTTGTGTTTATACACATATCTCTTTAAGGCAAAGTCCCTCCGGGTAAAGTTTCTCCCGAGAATATATGGATATAAGCATATGCCAATATAAAAATATCTCTACAAGGACACCCTGTCTAAATAGGGACTCACCAAGACATATTCACATATAAAAAATAATAATAATGATAAGAAGGGATTGTGATAATACCACACATCCAAAGAAAAAGGAAAAAGACAAGAACTGCGCTCAGACACTCCAATGGGAGTATATATGCACCTCCACGAGAACCATACCCGTGGAAATGGACTTCGGACAAAAAACACAAATATGACAGGACTTCCGTGGAAGACAACAACAAATATGACAGGACTTCGTGAGGACAAATCACAAATATGACAAGGACTTCCGTGGAGATACATCCATATGATCTCCAGAAATTATACCCGCACAAGTACAAAATGAGGAGAAAAGAACTCTACCTCAAACTCGGACTCTGTTCAAAATGGCACTATAAAACTTCATATAAAAATTTGCACAATCATCCTTCTAATACGGAAGTGTGCTCTGGGTTATAACACCCCCAAGTTCAGAATCAAAATCCACGGTATATACCCGTTCATAATAATAATCTTCATTTTTCCCCAATTAAAATCCATAATCAACCTTTTGCAAAAAGGAGAAAAGACCTCAAATAGGTCCACGGGTATACACCCGCTCCCCTTTTCAAAAGAAATCAAACTTTGGACTCCCAAAAAGGCAGTCATTTCAAAAAAATGAAATATCCAAAGCAAAAACAATCAAAAGAAACAAAAACATGTCATGATCAGGATTTTCAAAGAACATACGTATTTTTCTCGTCCTTTACTATGAAATGGTATTCGGGTTAGAACTGGTGTTAAATAAATACCAAGAGTTTTAATCCGATGTAAATCTAACATCGATTCCGGTCGATGGAGATGGAGGTCCAGCACATGCTACCCTAATCACCTGATGAGAATAGACATGGGACTCAAGAAGTTCAGACAAAAAACGGCGCACCCGTCCGTTCGCGGACACACCCGTCCGTTCGCGGACACACCCGTCCGTTCGTGGACACTATCCGTCCGTTTCACGGACATCATATCCGTCCGTTCCACGGACACCAAAATTCCTCTTCCGCATTGCGCGGACCCCTTTTCTTCTGTTTGCTAGACAGGCTGGCACGCCCCGTAAATACAAAATATACAAAGCATGTGGAATGAATGAATACCATGAACACACCAAAATAGAATGAATCGAATCACAAAAAGAAAAAGCGCGAGAGCGACGAAAGAAAATCCCCGTGTCAAGTAGGTACGTGGTAAGGAGTCTATTATTGCTTCATTGTTCGTCTTGTTTGAATGGTCAACATCAAACTATGTCTAGCTAAAGTAGGTTTTTTCAGTATCCATGAATCCCTGCTCTACTTGTTTGAAGAACTCTTGTAGGGGACTTACGATTGATGGAAATAAACGCCTAAAGTGACCCAGAGGGAGCAATTGTCAGGAGTGGCAATTGATGGTTTTCTGGTCTTGTTCACTCACTTGTCATACAGTAGACGGTAGAGTTTGTATGCACATTGTGTTTCTATCCATGCATACATCTGTGCCTGTAGGAGTTTATTTAGTCATTCTATGACATATGTCTGTTTCCATTGTCTTTTGATGCGGCTTGATCCCACACTTGAATTTTGTTAGTAAATTGTTTGTGCCAACCTTTTGGCCAACGAAGATTATAATATTTATGTACTTTTAGCCACTCAACAACTTGCATCTGTGTCTGTGCTGTAGCTGACAAAGATTGTTAGATTTTATGAAACTGACTGATTCCTCTTGCTGCAGCTGCTATGTGGAGGCCTTGCAGGATGCACAGCTGCACTTGTTACCACTCCATTTGATGTGGTGAAGACAAGGTTACAGGCACAGGTTTGTTTGGAATCAAGATATTTATGCTTAACTGCTTATGTTGTTTCCTGATGTTTCTGGTTTGTGGCACAGGTGCCGGGATCTCTCAAGAAATATGATGGGGTTATGCATGTGCTTAAAGAAATAGCCAAGTATGAAGGCATTAATGGACTTTACAGGTATCGCTAGTATATTGATAATGGGCACGTCTAGTGTCTTCTGACAATAATTAATTCGTGGAGCCTCATGAAAAAAAAAAAATCCTTGAATGCCCTTTTTTGCATGCTTGCTTCCTATAATCCCTTGACATGGAGCGTCAAAATCTTGATTCTGTGATTTGTATTTTTGGTATGTGGTTAAGGTTCTTAGAAGTATCAGGATCAAAACTGACACCTTATTATTCTTTCAAGTCTTGAAACATTAACATGTACTGTCTTTGTTGTGCCCACCTGTTGTTCCAGGGACTGACCCCAGGCTATTCATGTATGTCTCTCAAGGAGCAATCTTCTTTGCATCATATGAGTTTCTCAAAGCCGCTTTCTCATTCCAAGGATCGGTAACATGTGCAAGAGGCATTGGAAAAGAAAGATACATGGAAGATGACTGACTTTAAGGTCTCTCCTAGTTGTATTCCTTGGTGGAAGTAGTAATCTCTCTCTCTCTCTCTCCCACACCACTTATAACATGTTAAGAAATTCAGGAAAATTGTTGTATAAGATTAGAGAACACTTGATGGCCTTTTTGGGGCAGATTAAGGTAATCTGGCAGGATAATATTTGGAACCCAAACCCTCTCAGTTGATTACCCGATAATGCAGACACTTTTTTTGAAATGTGGATGAGACCACAAATATATTGATGAAGAGGAAGATGTACAAATGTGAGGCTATATGATACAAGGATCCCAAAAAAGAACACCTCACATTCCCAAGACAACAAAAGCTGAGAATTTAGCACATCAGTAGCCCCCAAATGTTTAGCCCAAGAAGCTACTCTATTTCTCATAAAAGCAAAAAGGCCCTCCTCCGAACGAGCTTCCTCTGTGAGACGACAATGCGACAACTGTCTCAGAGTTTTGACTTGAAGTGTTTGTTCTCCTGTCCTGCCCTGTTAATTTTGTTTCTTTTCTTGCTTAATGGACTCAGTGTTGATCTGTCTGTATAATCATTTGAGTTTTATGGATCAGATTTTGTATCCGATCTCTTTCTTTGATACAGGATTCCAGAGAGTAATTCTTTTGCACATCAAGCTCGTGGTTCAATTTTTTTTTTTTTTTTTTTACTCTGTTTTTGTTTTGATACTCAAGTGATGCTTTCTACCAGGTAAGTTCATCGATAGATTCATTTTAAGCTGAGGATCCAACCCAGTTGGAGACTCTTCTGCTTTGGCAAAGGGTTTGCCAATCTATGGTAGACTAATCATGAAGTTAGTCCATTTTACTTTGCACATTCCACGAGGTAGAAATAAGATTGTGTAGTCAACCTCTCTTTTGACTCAAGTTATTTTAATTAAAAATAAAAATTACATATTTTATAAGATATATAATAAACTAATATTAAACTATTAATGCTGATTTTTTTATTTTTTTAAAAAAATAATTAACTTAAGATTATCATATTGTCCCCTCTCAAGAGGTGGGGTAGAGTTATCCACGGGTACTCCGGGACTCCCCCCCCCCCCCCCCCTCCCGAAACCTTGGGAAAGGTTTGCCTAGGGCTAGGGATACTCTTATCAATTGGCAGAAGTCTGTATGCTGTCCATTATTTGGGTTTTTTTTGCATAAATCTCCTCTTAAAGTTAAAATGACATAAATTTATCCTAAACTTATATTTGCATGTATGCCCTTCTAGTGTGAATTAATGGTCACTAGAGCTCCTACAGTAAACTTCCATCTGGAAGAATATCCTGTTTTCTTCTTCTACATCATCCCGTTAAGTGATTTTGATGTTTTGCGATGGAAAGCAATAGAAGGGACATATGTGACAATTAATTGAAATAACAAAGGTATAAATGTGAGTGGAGATGTAGGATAGCTTATCACGCAATTCTCACTTGGAATATTTATGCCAAAAAAGTTCTTTATATAATTTTTTACATTTTGTATGAAGTACAAAAGATGTTGGTTGAAATTATTCTCCATATTCTAAAAATACACATTAACTTCTCCTAACGTGTCGTTTGTTATCAGGATAGATCAAGATAAATTGAGAATATTTTTAAAATTTTAAGGATATGTCATTCTATTCTGATCTGTCGTGATAGTAAATATGATCTTAGGATCCGTTTAGTTGATTGTAAAATATGTTCATAAGAAAAAAAATCAAGAAAAATATTTATAGAAAAATAAAAAATATAATTACTCATTTGGTACTCGTGCAATAATTTTTTTTAAAAATTGGTTTTTTGTTTTATCATAAAATATTTTTCAAAAAAAGTTTAAAAAATACACACAACAACCACTAGTCATCCAGCAGACTATTGAGGCGTCGGGCGCCAATCTCCAGCCGTCGAGCGTGGGTGTCATTGTCGATCGATCAATAGTTATCAATCTTTACCTTAGAGACAACAATTGATAGTACAGAAGAGGCACTAAGAATAAGAGCAGAGTCTCACTCATAAAATTTATATATGAAAGATAAATCGTGGAAAATAATTTTGAGATCTTATCAAAGACGTCAAATCCATAAATTTAGATAAAAAAATTTCAAAGATTAATTTTTAGGGATATCAAATAGGTATAAAATTTCCTTAGTGCTCTGAGCCTCACAGAAAACATGCGGAATGCATGTAATACCTTTTTACGAGAAATGCTTAGTGCTGCTCTTTACATTGCCCTTTTTACCAGTTGCTTTTAAGCTTGGGAGCGGTAAATGTAAGCATCTGCTTTGGAACAAATGTGTCTTCTCGGTAATTCTTAAAAGTTCAGCACATCTTTCCCAAGGGTAAGCTTTTGCTGTAATTTGTCGTCTCATAAGTAAGTTTAACTCAAGTTAAAACCCGACTACAGTTAGAAGATGGTTCGAATATTACTTATTAGTGTAGAAACAAGCCTACTGCATAGCAGCCAACCACAAGGGCATCTCCGCGCTTACATTGGAGTAACAAGGCTATCTTAATTAAAAGGTATTTAAGAGTGGGAATTTTGTAATAGTTCACATAAGAGGGTGATTTTTGCAAATTCCCCCCCAAAAATTTCACTGCCTCAATCAAACAGTCGGCTCATTTACCACTCTCTCAATAAACAACATTCTCATCCAAAGGCACTTACACATTGAAGGAGGGATAAACAAAGCTTTTCATTACTGCCATACAGAAAATGACTCAGATGCACCAGGTGTATGAGTGTATCTCACTTCTTACCATGGAGTGATATCCATAGGTAAACTAGAATGCATCAACATTGCTAATATCTGTAGCAGATGGGCCCTACTATGGGTGTTGGAACAGACTAAAGTTCAAACCTTTCAAATAAGTGGAATTCCAGATCTTTCTGAAGGAGAATTACTGGTAGATAGTACCCCTTCTTTTCCATTGGAATGCCATCAGAGATTCCTAAGAGTGCAACCAAAGCCGGTCATGTAACCTCTCTTCCCCACCACCCAACATTTCATCAACCCTTTCACCATCACGGAAGAAGTGGAATGTTGGAGTGTACCGAATATGCTGAGTTGTCTCGGGGCACTCATCTATATCTGCATAGACAAATGAACGCTTCGGAAAGTCATGCTCAAGTGGCAGAAGGTGGGAAGTATTTGGCTGCAGACACGACACCTGCAACAAAGAAAGAGGAAAGCATGAGCTCAGAGTAGTGTAAATCATTACTAGCCCTGATATATCTAAGGATTGCACTATCAATATCCTTGATCTTTGTCAAGGGTCTCCTAATTTTGTAAGTTCACGTAGGGGTGATCATGTTCATTATCTTGTCAGCTTGTGTCTGCATTTGGCATGCTGTCTAGTCTACATATGTTTTTGTATAGCAGGTTTTGGGGTTTATACCTCTACACTTGTACTAGGGCTGCAAACAAAACCCGAAATTCCGATATTCCAATCCGATTCTGATATAATTATCGGTTTCAGAATTGATAATTGATACCGATAGTTTATAGGAATCAATATCGGATATTCCGATAAGTTATCGGAATCGGAATTGAAAAATAATCAGAATCAGTATCAATTATTCCGATAAATTATCCTAAACTCAAACGACAAAGCCATGGTAAGCACCTTAGCTTGTTGGAATTTTGTTTCCGATAATGTAATTGAAATCGGAACGGAATCGAAATTAACCATTCCGATTTCATTGGAATCGAAATCGGAACTATATTTCGGCTATCGAAATCGGAATCGAGAACTGATGTTCTGGTTCCAAACCGACCCGGTTGCAGTCCTAACTTGTACATTCTTCCCTTTTATCAATATATTCTGTGGTGCTATCCGCATTTCAAAAGAATCTAGTGTACATATGAGCTGGAATCATGAAGAAAAGAATTTGCTACCTGAATATAAAAGTTTGTAATATCAGATGGCACAAATTACTAGGTAAGCATTGAACATCAATAATATGCAACATCTTTATTAGCATCCTGGAACGTTGTAGATCAACCATCACAAGCAAAGGCACCCTTGGTGTTCCTAGTACTGTGGTTGTAAGTTAACTCAGTGTACTATCAAATTCAGTAGCAGCATAAGAATTGAGGGGTAGAATTGTGAATAAAAGAATTCAAAAGGACTAGAAGCATGCACTAGAAATTGCAGTAATTGCAAATATTTAAAGGTCCAGAATAACACCCAATATCATCCTAATCTAGAGGTTATATTCTACATGGATTAGGGGAAAGTTACAGTATGTCCCAGTGCCTTCTTGAATTTACAGCTCTGTTTTAACTTCTAACTTCATTTTTTTCCTTTGTTTCCCTCCTGAAATAGTAGCAGCACTATCTACGTTCTTGATTAAATAAGTACCAAGTGTTATCAATTGCCAAATTTTATATCAAAGGGAGCCATCTATGTTTTTCCCCAGTGAATCTCCTTGTGATGGAAATACTTTATCAAACAAAGTGATCAACAAACACTGAACAAAAGAGAAACCATGTTGACCTATCCTTCCTATTGCAGCCTTACATGGCAAATACATTAAGCTTCCCTGGAAGCAGAAAGTTTGATACTGATGCAAAAGAGTGCTACCTAGCAGCTTCAAAGTTGCGTCTGCCCATTATCTCGTCTCCCTGGGAACACTAACCTCTTAAAGGTAATGTATAGTTTGGGGAAGAGCATTATTCCTCATCCAAATGTCACTGTTGTACTATGAAACAAAATGCCAACCTTTTGCCTTGTATTGAATTCATATGGTGTCCCACACAGTTACAATAGAAAACATCCATGTCTAATTTCTTGCTCTACGGAATAAACAAATTACTGGGTAACAACTCTCTAACATGTCAAAGAATCTCATTTAATCAGTTGGTCCTCCTTAAAGCACCTTCTCCATAGAGAGAGAGAGAAGAGAGAAAGCAATACCAGCAATTGAATGGAAAATACATCTACCCTGACTAGAAAAGACATCTGAACATTAGCATCTTGGGGGGAAAATCATTACACTATCTAAGAACTGCCCCAGAAAAAAGAGATTGGTGATGGAAGTATAGAACTAAACTCTGCAATAACCCAAAACAAAATAGCCACCCCAGAAGAAACACCGAAAGCAGTCGTCACCACGGCCTTGATATGACATAATTATGCCATGGCCAATGGGCAGGTTTGCATGTTTGGCCCAGTGACAGGCTTAATCCTTTACCACCTCCATGATCCCAAGAAGCTCCACTGCTCTGCACATAAAATTTTTTTATTTTTCATTTCTCAGTCTTCGAACCTCCGGGACTGTTCCTTGGGTTAAAATGAAAAGGAGATTTTGCTTTTGTCTTCTCCAATTTCCTAAAAGATGGATTCATCACATGGTGAAATCGGTGGCTGACCTGAAAATATCCATTCTCTAGATTTCAGTTCTACCCCGTCTTTGTCGCATCCTTCAATGTACTACTCCTATTTCCTCTATCCTTATAAAACATCCGAGGAGGTCAGACTTGCAGCCTCATGTCACATTGTGTATATAAGTAACTCTTTTCTTATGCTCTTCCAAGAGAAACCCACCTACTAAGCAGTAGGCACCTCTGCAACTAGTTTAGACACCTAAACAGAAACCTAGTAACCTACCTAAAGCAGGTGGAGCTTATTTTTTTTTCAAAAAAAAAAAAAAAAGGCAAACGACACCAATGAGCAGTAGGAAGAAGAGAGCATACCACGAGGCGCCATAATTGATGACCGCCTGCGCACCCATTTCGCAGAAGCCAACAACAACAACGAATTCGGTGTCAACTTCTTCCTTGAACGCAATCAAAACGGGATATTCCACACCCAGCATGCGTGAAGTTTCAAGAAACACAGAAGAAGAAGAAGAAGAAGAAAAGGAAAGGGGAATGGAGCCGGGGAGGAACGCACCGAGCTCTTGGTGGATCTGATGTTGAGCAGGATCTCCTTCAGCTGCTGGTCGTCGGAGGCGGTCCGGAGGTTCTGGTGGCGGCTGGGCGGCAGGTTCAGACCCGCCCCTTCCGAACACTTCACCCCCCCTCCCTCTCCAGACCCTTCCCCATCCATCCCACACCTCTCTCTCTCTCTCTCTCTCTCCTCTCTCCACACACACACAAAAGAGCACGAGAAATGTTAAAAAACCGGAGGGGTGCTATAGTAGTGTTAGGGGTGGTAATGAGCCAGTAGTGTTAGGGGTGGTAATGGGCCAGGGCTCGGCCCGTATTGGTCTGGGGTCTAATATGGTCTCTAATGGTTCAGCCTAGGTCCGGTCCAGTTTGAGATAAGGTCTAATTTTTAGAAACTCGACTTTATCCGGGAAGATTAGTTAAGGCCCGGCCCAAATTCGATTTTTATTTTTAAATGATATTCTTGTTATTTATTTATTTATTTTTATAATAAAATTAGTGTTTATTGAATCAAAATAGCATAAAATAAATATTAGACTAATCTAGATAAATTTATTTCTAGTTGTTCTAAATATGAAATAAATGTTAAGTCATTAAATATAACTCCACAACATAATTTTCAATCTAAAATTTTAGAATTTAGAATTATCGTTGTGTTATTTATTTTTTAAAAAAGAAAATATTAGGGCACCGGACCAAGCCAAGCCCGAGTCCAGCCCAATCGTACTCAGGGCCGGGCCGAACTCAAAATTAAAAAAATGTTAATTATCCGACCCAAATCCATGTAAAATTGGGCCAGGCACCGGACTTTCGGGCCGGCCGGCCCAATTGGCACTGGTCAATAGTGTTGGGTGTAGATAAATCTCAATGTTTTCTTTGGGTCCTCCTAATTTATTGTTCTTGGCTTCTCCAAGGTAGATTTGTTCTATTTCGGCACCCCTACATCTCTAGATCATGCCTCGGTCGCCTCTAATTTTTTGTGCATCATCAAAGGCGGCGGCCCAAGATTTTACAGACCCAAAATCATGTTTTCTTCCCTCGGTTGTGTTCTTCGGCAACACTCGCTCTCTTCATCCCTATCGAGCTCCTCTCCAATGATCTATCTACCTGTGGGTGTGCATATCTCCGACGGTCCATCATCGGCGATGACCGATGTTTGCAACCGGCGCTCTTGTGCGATGTATGAAGTTTGCAATAGATTTCTCCCTTCTCCTTTGGTTTCTAAGATACTTGCCCATGTTGTTTGGACCAAATGTCTCTTTCTTTCCCCTGTCAAATATGAGGGCTTTGATTGGTGGTGCAATATGGTGTACAATGCTCTCTTTTACTATCTCTAATTTCTGTGTTAAATGAATAGTAACTTGTTGTTTGAGTGTCAAAAAAAAAGTGTGGATGGACAACCAAATGCTTCTCCAACAAAATATTTCTCTATAATAAATTGTTCTCAAAGAATAGTTCAAGTAAAAGAGGTTTTTGAGCGGTCTCTTGGACTCCATGGTTCATCTCCAACTCAATTTAATTAGCATCATGAGAAATCAAATGACTTCTAATAAAAAACGTTAGTATATCATGGACATAAGTTGTTGTTTTTTTTTAATATAATAACTACAAAAAAATGTCATCAAACTTTTGTAGGAAAATATTTTTAAAAAAAATTGTCTGAGCCCGGGTTCGAACCGGGGACCTCTAGTGGTGAGACTAGCGTGATGACCAACTACACCACCCAGACGTCTTTCTTGTCTCTTAAGACAATAATATAAAACTTAAAATAAATTTTTATCTCGAGCATGCTATCCTTCGCTTAATTATTCCATCATGAAATCAGATGAATGGTCAAACGGACTAGCACCAGAAATAGAGAACCATAAAAGCACCATGAAATAATACTTTTTCGTAATTCTCCCTTGTGTTTTGCACTACTATGAATTGTTGAATTTTAACAATTTTCTAATTGATCATCGCCATATTCCTTAATGCACTTCTATTATACTCTTGAGTCTCTCTATCAACGTGCTACTGATATATTGTGCCAATCTAAGAAAGTAAAAAGTGCACTAAAATTTACAATTAAAAGTGCCATAAATATTTCTAAGGATGGTATATATAACTACGTAAAAAAAATAATACATTATATTTTTAAATTAGACCCAGAAATGTAATATATTACATAAATAATTGTATCAGGATTCATCACGTGAAACACACTCTCACTAAAGCTGCTAATCTAGATCGACAAGAACAATTAAAGGGACAAAAGAAAAGAAACAGTATAGTTGAAATCTTTATATTTGCAACACCACTTTGATGACCTTCCAAGTCCATTTGACAGAAACGGGATTTAATTTATTTTTCACCCCGCTTCATTTAACATCCATTGAGATATATGAGTTGCACACAAACCTAGGTGGAAAAAAATGTGAGACAAAAATCTCCATAAAATAAAAAAGATGAACTGGAAACAACTCAATTAGCTTCTGGCACAGAGAATCCCTGAAGAACCAAATGCAGTCTCTTCTAAGTTTGTCCGAGAAATATGAACATCAGAAAGCAAAAGAATACATAATTTTTATGTGGGGATAGGTATGGCTTGGAGTACATGTAAGCTGAGCTGATCCACACCGGATAAATCTCGCTTTATGACAAAAAGGGCGACAGGGCCGTTCATTCCCGGATGAGCCTCCTCACTCTCCTTCGTTGAGGATGGGAACAATCATGGCTTCATCTGGGCGAGGTACACAATTGCCCACCTGAGAGAAGAATCACATTACAACGCAATTTTTAGTCAAAATGATAAAAATGGGATGTATGATAGTCGGCAAGATGATGCGATGGGCTCACATGGTAATAAAATCCGGCAAAGCACACTCAGATGATGTACAAGAAGCATCTTTCTGGTTAAAGAATGTCCACCTAGAAGATCCATGTATAAGCTATGCTGACAATGGATTTGTCATTTCAAATATCTGTTTTTTTTTTTTAGTAGGGCATGTTTACGATGGATAACTAGGAGGAATCATTAAATTTAATTAATGAATAGTTTTCTGCTGGACACTTCGGAAAAGGAGGACTTTTGCATGTGGGTTTTACTCAACCAAGATCCTGATGACACAACCTTCAGGGCCACGAAGAAAAATGCAAAGGAAATTACGAGGATATGAGCTTCAGTTAAAAATAACACAAAACAGGTCAAGATTGATTTGCAATAACATGTAAGCTGTGCGGTCCAAGAAAAGGAAAAATTTTAATATTAAATGCATAGAGACAATTAGAACTTACATCATCCAACAACAAACTGCTGCCGTGATAATCAATGTCAGGTGAAATCTGCATCAATAAATTATATCAAAAAACCACACATGGAGGAAAAAGATCAACATTGTCCCATTGCACAAAGAGTACAAAGTTTGATACAACTTCATGGCCCTGCTATATACCCAATGTCCATTCATGAAATATTTCAATAGAATGCTCACTAATAAATCTGAGAGATTAGTTAAAATTTGTTGAATAAGCAATGACAATTAATATGTTTGGGAGAAGAATGGCTGGAAGAAGCAGTCTCGTATATCTTTAACTAAAATTCAGTTCATATAAGAGATTAAGGTAGCAAGTAGTAAAAGTAAAGCCTTACCTCATTGCATGATGAGAATTTTTATGCATTCAAATCTTAAAACATTTGAAAAGATGGCAATGCACGTTATTCACAAGAAGCATATGGTTGAAGAGTGTATGCAAAAGCAAATAGGGGATATTTCTTGGATGAAGATAGCTAGTCTGTACAGACTAAAGTTTTCCACTCTGCATAGTGCATAAGAGGACTGCTTTTCATATGCATAACAGGTTTTCATGCCAAGTTTGATAAGGGGGTGATAATCTGACCAAAAAGCTCCACCTTCGCCTTGATCACATACCGATGAGTCCTTGTCCTCATCAGCAAATTAAGCAACACTAGTAAACCTCCTAAATCCATCTATGGAGTAAGGTCAAATTCAAATATTGCATACTCCCAAGCAAATTAAGGTCTTCACGGACATCTACAGTGTGAGGTCAAATTCAAATATCGCATCATCCCAGCAAATGAAGCAACACAATCCCGCCTCCCAATGCCCTTCAAGGGCAGTGCCCCTCTCTGAACGCAAATATACATCATCCACTCTCCTATGTACCTTGAAGAAAAAAACCATGTCTAGAACATGCAAATATACATACACAGGCAACCAAGGAAAGAAGAAAAACGAAAGAAGGGAAAGAGAACATAAGGGGATCTTAGGAGAAGGCAGGTGGCAGTGCCAGTGCTGGCAGCTACAGCAGCAGCAAGAGGCAGCTGCAAAGATGACAACAAATGGAAAATAGAAATGGCTACTCAGGCAAAGGAACAACATTCAGCCTATCCAGTCAGACTTTTGCCCTTCCAACTCTATCCCGCTCGGGCAGCAATCAATTCTTGGGGAGATCAGGGTTAGGGCCGGTCAAACCCAAATCTGCCCATGTGGTGGACATGGTCCTAGATCGGCCAAGATTGGGCAGACCTCCCCCTACCCCCCCCCCCCCCAACCAAAAACTACGTCTAACTGCCTTGCTCTCCCTACCCCAGTTGACTGTGTAAAAAGGAAAAGACTAAGATGATGAGGAATGATGATGAACAAGAAATCTAACAAAAAGACTAGTCTATTGTTGTCATTGGTGCCCACATCAGTCACCATTAAGGTAGCTCAATACAACTACCATGTGATGCGGAACCGGGAACGTGGAGGGGATGCACGAACGGGAACCAGGGAGGGGACAGCGTGGAGGAGGAAGAAGCACGGGTTGGGCTTCCACCCTGGGGAGCCCTGGGGATTCCACCCCGCAGTAACACAAAGACCAGAAGGCTGCGCAAAAGCTATCTTCTAATCTTCATTCAAAATCCTAAAATAGATGATTACACCTTATTTATAGTGAGAGAACCCTAATGGTCCTCACTAATACATCCAAGACCAAAATAACCTCAAGTCCTAAAAATAGGTCCAAAATCGGACCCAAAATACACAGAAAAATAAAAGAACTCTAATGGGCCTCATATGGGCCTTATTACATCAACAAAATGCTCAAACTCATAAAAGAAACATGCTAGTGGCCCGACGGCAAGTCGCCAAGCCAAATGGATGCCATCGTCGCTGCTCGTCGCCTTCGTCTGGGTAAACTTGGGCCTGGTTGGCCCGATCCCAGGCTCGGATGTCCCCACCACCATGGCCAGGGACATAATGGCTACCATCTCTTTCTCATCCTGTTCCAGCATGTCTCCATTTCTACCTTTCCAACTAGAAATTAGATTCAAGAAGTAAAGTAGGCACATGGGGATGATACAGACGCATAAGAAATCCCTTTATACATTACCTGTTGTTATATATGTATAAATGTAAGGAACTTAGTTCCTGATAAACATAAAAGACCAACTCCATAAGTGGAATCAATCCAGATCACAAGCAGATTGCCAACTGTCTATGGGCCTAGAGCCAAGCGAACTCAGTGCAATCCTGATATTGCCCTCTTTGCATCAAATGCTAACCAAAGAATTCAAGAAGTTTCTATCCACATGCTTCATGTGCATAGTATGGTTTCCTGGGCAAGCACAATTTCTATCATTCAATGCACACATGTCTCTTGCTTAATGAACAGCGGTTACCAATTGACATGCCTTCTCAAAATCCACCTTTTTACAAATCATTGGCATTAATACACTATACTGCTTTCCTTGTTGAGCATCTGCAACCAACCAGGACACTACAAGAGCTAAACTAGCACCTAGAATACCCAAAATAATCTTATGAATCATTGACTTCATCATGTCTTTGTGTTTTGCCATCATTATTCCACTTAAATCCATGTTTTCCTTAGCAAGGATGCACTGACACATTTTTCTTAAGTAGCCACCGTTGTGAAAGGATTCTAATCTTGTTCCACCACACATTGCACCAGAAAAGCTAAACATGGAAAAAAGAACATTAGCATGATCTTGTGAATCTCGTCCAAGAAGTGGCTAAAAATATAAGTCCCATCTGCTCCAGCATCCTCAAAGATAAGGAATAGAAAGGCATTTATCCTGTTGAAATATGAATCATCTTCTTAAAACACATTTTTTATGCCATCAGATCTCTTATGTCCTCCTAGTAATTCTAAAAGAAGCATGATGAAAATCATACAGGTTCAAAGTCTTCTTCCCACCAAATTGTCTAGAGAATAGCAAGCACCTCTTCTAAGATGATATTGGAATTGGAAACAGTTGCTGAGTCGCTGACCCTCCTACTACAGAGCAAGGAATACGCCTAGAAGCCATTGACAATCACCAAATGCCCCACCCAAACAATGAGTTACTACTAATTCCAATATTGGTACAATTAGTTTATCTTACTGATACATTGTCATCTCTCCTATGCCTATAGCCTCCCCATACCCACCAGGCTGTACTCTAAGCTGACTTGGATGAATTTCAGTTCATCACAAGAAAAAAAACTTAGAAACCCTTCCCTTACTACCGTGAACAAACTTCACAAAAAGAAGTGGGGAAAAGGCCCAAACTCTTCTGATCCTCTAGTAAGGAAACTTGTCAACCATGATGACCGTCTGTTCTTCCTCAAACTGACCAAGCCAAAAAATGGCTAGAAACGCATATACTAACAGCAATGAGCCGGCATTCCAATACATGATTCCTTGTTGGCATACAGACAGGATATCCTAGAGTTGATTGGCCGTGACAACACATGCCTGGGCAAGAAATTAGAGGGGTTCAAGTTATCAGATGTATGTACCTTTCTTCTTCTAGGATTCCCTCGTATTCATTCCCCAGTAAGACATCACAAAAATATATTGACGTGTACTAGCACAATGCAACAAAGCAAGTTCCACAGAAAAAAGAACGAGTGGATACTTGAGAAGTTCAAGAATCAAGTCTGTTATATGCTTGGTCCTGTATGATCAAACCATCAATCTAACAACTGCAGAGAAAAAAAGGATTCCCTGAAGTTGAGCGGCAGCCAGAATTGTCCATCTGGACTTCAATAAATCACTTCCATTCCTACGTCCTACAGCATTCAACAAGACCATCAGAAAAACAACATTCCCACGGCAGCATTCCCATGCTTGGCTCCCTAAATATAATACCACCTATCGAGTTTTCCCCCCAGTTCACGCCTCGCAAGACATAAAAGATAATCTCCGAAACACTATGGACGTTGACGGCGAGCATCAGCTCGCTACAATTCAAGAAATTGCCGGGGATCGGGGGCACGAATATCGTTACCCCCCCCCCCTCTCCCAAGAGGAAGCAAATTGACAAGGACGATTCACATGAAGAAACAAGAGCAAAGAGCGGATGACGGATCCGGCAACACCGACGGGATCCCCGAGCGCGCCAGCCCATCAGACTCGCACAAACCCTCCATTCAGAACAAGCAAAAAACGAAGGGAACGGGAAGATCACCACGAATCAAGAGGGGGGGAGACAGGAGAGAGAGAGAGAGAGCTGATGTTACAGATTGGTGGAGGGGCCCCGGTTGCAGCAGATCAGGGCGCAGAGGGAGGCGACGAAGCCGGCCAGGATGAAGATGAGGGTCGTCACCAAGAATCCCATGGCGGAGGAGCGGCCCTAGCTCTGGTGATCTGAGCGAGGCCCCCGCCGTCTCGGAACCACCTTCGCGCGGTGGGCTCTGGAGATCGCCGGGCGGATGACGAAGGAGAAAGAGAAGTAAAAGATGTGTTCCTGACGGAGTGGGGGGCTGGGGAGGGAAGGAAGGGGAGGGTCCTCCTTCCGGCGATCGGTTGTGGCCCTTGTGGGGACACCGAGATGTGATGACATGCGGTGAGGTTACGCGCCAATAATTTGTTTGCTCGAGAGTGCAGAAATTATGATTTATGTGTCATAAAGTTATAACTTCTTTACACCAAGAAAATTGCAATTTTCTACGTGTATAGATCTAAAACTTTTCCAGTTAAGTGAGATAAGACATTACGATAACATGGAAATTAAAGACTCTCGGGGTTTTATCTTAGATAAATGCTAGCTATCCGAGCGCGCCGAGTAACCAGTATGACGTGTAATGGCAGCGCGGCCGATCAATCGTTAAGTGAGATAAGATATTACAATTACGTGGAAATTAAGACTCACATGGTTTTATCTTAGAGAAATGTTAGTTATCTGGGCGCCCAAATAACCAGCATGATATGGAATGGCAGCGCGGCTGACTTGATTGGTCGGTCGCGTGGGTCCCACGTCGCCCCCACGTTGCGGTTTCGTGGGACCCACATCGCGACCGACCAATCAAGTCGGGGTCGCGCTGCCATTCTAAGTCGGCTTGTTACTCGGGTGTCCGGATAACAAGTATTTCTCTTTATCTTAAAATTTATGAACATCAATCTTCGAACCTACATAAATTTCACGGGACGAAGGTTTCTTATTACAAAAAAATATATATAAAAATAAAATTTGTTAGATATTAGTTAGATCTCGTATGTGTCTAAAGCGAGCGGATTACTTTATGTATGTCTGGGTCGATTAGTATTATCTATTCCAATCACATATAAGTGAGATCCACTCAACCCCACACTAATATGCATGTATCTAAGGTAGGCAATACACACTCACATGCTCCAAGATGTGTAGATAGTCTTTCTATTTTATTAATTTCTAAAAAATTACTTTACTGTTTGTGGTGGTGTGATCCTGTTTGGGCCTGAGCCAAACGGCCTCCACTAGAGTGAGAGAGGGAAGACGATCGCTGGTGAGGACGAAGGCCTGCAAAACCAGAAGAGGATCAGGAGGCCCGGTGAAGACCGGGGAAACCCTCCGATGCCTAAGTCAGTGAAGAGCTTGCGAGGCAGGGGGTTTCGGAATGTGAAAGAGTGTTCGCGTGAGGAAGAGAACGTACCGTTGCATGGTACTGTACCTGTGCTTTTATAGGCGTTGGTGCCGAGGCCAACGTGCGTAACGTTCGGCAGATCGTGCCTGAAGAGGCGCCTTGACGCACGCGCATAACGGGAGGAGTTATGACTCCGGTGCCCGTTAGGCTGCCAGGCAGTTCACGCCCCTTGAGGGTGGAGAACGTGGCCTGGGACGGTTACAGCCGCTCTGTAAGCCAGGGAGCCTGTTCGGCACCCTTTGGGGACGCTTTCCGAGCAGGTGACCCACATGGGGGATCGAACCTGCTGTTCGGGATGTTGAGGGTCGTCCCGCGCAGTAAGGTTACTGTCTGTAACGACCCAGAATCCGCATTACCAGTAGCAACCAGTAACCCGAGATTCTGACCCGCTAACCCACGAGACAAGCTCGGAAGGGTAGGAATTTAGAGTCGAGGAGGAGACTATATGTAAGAAGATACACACCATGCAAAGCAGTAAAATTCCACTATATGAACATATCATATACAACTCAGAGTCTGAGCAAGGTACAGAGTACAGAAGTACAACAAAAAGGTACAACTCACTGCAGCTAGGGAGCACCAACACCGGAGTGGCTAGACTCGCCTGGAACGGGAGTCGACGAAGACCCACCTGAAAGGGAAGGGAGTGAGTCTCAAGAAAGAGACCCAGTAGGGAAAAGTAACCCACCGGCAACAGTCTAAAGTGCGGAAAGTAAAAACTGAAAGTAAGTACACGTCGCACCACAAACAAAACTGTAAACCACGCGGCTCAGTAACACACACTCACACACACAGCAAGTAGGACTCAGCTAGGGTCTGTGGCTCGGCGTCCCGTCACCACAGAGGCTCTCAACCCCAGCCACGTGTGCACACTACAGACGCTCTCTCTCGCGTCTGGTCCACGACCGGTTTTTCCCCTACGCTTGACCCTAGCGGTAGAGAAGGGGCTCCACGGAGACCGGCTCA
>JACBKR010005047.1:0-20329 GCA_014218235.1 Colocasia esculenta
TTTTTGGCCGAAGCCATTAACACAGCATGCTATAATCAACAGAGTGATGATCATGCCAATCTGAAGAAGACTACATACGAGCTTTACAAACAGAAGAAGCCAAAGATCAGTCACTTTAGAACCTTTGGTGTCCATGCTTTATTCACAACAATGGAAAAAGGGATATTGGTAAGCTGGACTTAAAGTCTGATGAAGGTATATCATAGGGTATGCCTCCAAACCCAAAGGTTATAGAGTATTAATAAGCATAGTCTATAATTGAACAAACAGTGCATGTTATTTTGATGAGACTAACCCTTCTTGAGAAAGGAAGTAGATAGTGATGTTGATGATGCAGATGAACTATCCAAGAAATTAAAGAACTCATCCATTGAGGACAAGGAAGATCCACCCTTGGAAGATCTACAACAAAAAGACATATCACATGACAATCTTCCAAAGGAATGGAGATACAAAAAGGATCACCCATTGGATAACATCATTGGGGATCCATCGGTTGGGGTAAAAAACTAGAGGTAATGTAATTCCTTGTGATTATTTAGCTTTTGTATCTCAAATAGAGCCCAAGACAGTCAATGAAGCACTATCTGATGAATCTTGGATATTAGCCATGCAAGATGAACTTAACCAATTCAAGAGAAACCAAGTATGGTCCCTTGTTTCGAGACCATCAGATCATCCTGTGATTGGCACCAAATGGGTGTTCAGGAACAAATTGGATGAAGCTGGTGTGATCACTAGAAACAAGGCCAGACTGGTAGCTCAAGGCTATTCCCAGGAGGAAGGCATAGATTTCGATGAAACCTATGCACCAGTGGCTAGACTTGAGGCAATCAAAATTTTACTTGCTTATGCATCAACATTAGATTTGAAACTTTTTCAAATGGATGTAAAAGCTGCCTTTTGAATGGATACATAAAGGAGGAAGTTTATGTAGAACAATCTCCTGGTTTTGATGATATTAATTTTTCGAATCATGTATTAAATTGCATAAGGCATTGTATGGATTAAAGCAAGCACCTAGAGCTTGGTATGAAACGCTCAGTGCATTTTTATTAGAACATGGCTTTATTAGAGGTCAAGTAGACAGCACATTGTTCATTAAGTCCAAAGTCAAAAATGTATTGCTTGTACAAATCTATGTTGATGATATAATATTTGGTTCTACTGACGAGTCTCTTTGCAAGTATTTTGAAAAGCTTATGTAGAGAGAGTTTGAAATGAGCATGATGGGGGAGCTCAACTACTTCCTTGGATTACAAATCAAACAAGGAAGAGAAGGCACACATATTTGTCAAGCCAAATACATCAAAGAATTACTAAAGAAGTTTTGACTTGAAAATGTCAAGCCACTGTCAACACCAATGAGTACATCAACAAGGTTAGACAGTGATAAAGATGGTAAGAAAGTAGACCAAAAGCTCTACAGAGGTATGATAGGTTCTTTACTCTACTTAACTGCTAGTAGACCTGATATATTATTTAGTGTATACATGTGCGCTAGGTATCAGGCAGATCCTAAAGAGTCTCATCTAATTTGGGTCAAAAGGATCTTTAGATACTTAGCTAAAACTCATGATCTAGGATTATGGTATCTAAGTTCATGTGAAATTAATTTAGTAGGATATTCTGATGTTGACTACGCTGGATGCAAAATAGATAGAAAAAAACACCAGTGGATGTTGTCAATTTCTAGCAGGTTGTCTGATTTCATGGTCCTCCAAGAAGCAAAATTCAGTAGCACTGTCAACAGCTGAAGCTGAGTACGTGGCTGCTGGAAGCTGTTGCACACAACTCCTATGGATTAAGCAGCAACTTGAGAATTATGGATTGCATATCAAGATAATTCCCCTGCTGTGCGACAACACCAGTGCCATTAATCTCATCAAAAATCCAATACAGCACTAAGGACAAAGCATATAGAGGTTATATATCATTTTATTCGTGATCATGTAGCCAATGGTAATATAGATATTTCCTTTATTGATACTCAAAATCAGTTAGCAGATATCTTCACAAAAGCCTTACCTGAAGAGAGATTTACTTCTCTTAGAAGGAATTAGGTATGTGTAATTTGTGATAGACTTATCTGTAAATAATTAAAATAATAATTATTTCAGAATAAGGATTATTCTCTCTTATGAAATTAAGCAAATTCCCTAAATATTGCTTGCATCGTAAATCTCTATGACGGTTCCTTGATTTAAAAAGTATTATCTATCTCGACCTGTCTCTTCTTTGTCATTTTCTGCATTTATGGTGCCATCTTTCAAAAGTCACTTTATCTCTCTCTTATAAATCCTGAAATCTGTGTTGCAATGATTCACCTCCCGCTCTCGTCTCTTTCGACTTGCTGGAACAAAAAGCCTATCGTCCCCAGCATCAACTCTTCGTGAATTCAAAGCTTTCATCCCTTCCTGCGAAAAATCTCCTTGGGGCTTTTGTTTCAATCTTCCTCACGACCATCCAAAACCTTTTCTTGTTCAAATCCATGGCCGTTTCTGGAGTTTTCGATAGTGTCGGGGGCTATGGGGCTGCTTTCCTCACCGCGGAGCAGCAGGAAAGGTTTACTTCAGTGAAGACGAAGATGTGCGGCAACAAAGCAGTGGATAGCGCGGACCTGAGAAGCATGGGATGCACAACATCGTGGCAGCTATGGAAAGAATGAAGTGGATGGAGATTGCTACTCTTTCAGAGGCAAGTTACCTTGACTTGGTTAAAGTTCTATGTTTGTCTGAAGTCAGAGGTAGATGGACCTTTGACATCTTCTATCAAAGGAACCCAGATTCACATCACTCATAGTTTGTTAGAGTCACTGTTTGTAGTTTCTACCACCGGTCACAGTGGGGTAGACAGTGTGGACATTAATCTTAAGGGTTTGGGGATCGTTGTCCCGAATACAAGTTGAAGGATGGAAAAATCGACATCAATCAGTTGAATGCCTTCATAGATATTACACTTTATTGTGTGTCAGATTTTGGTTCCTAGGAGTGCGACCTTCTCCACTTGCACAAAGGCCGACTCCATATGATGTATTGGGCCATTCAGAACCAGAGCATTAACATGCCGAAGTTATTTTGGAGAGGATGAAATTTGCAAGTGTATAGATTTGGGGCAAGAAAAGAAAAGTAATTGAATGTGTCCCTTCCATATGCCCACTTGCTCACCAAGATTTTCCAACATTATGGCATCAGTGTTGTTGGGGCAGTTTCTGAGAAAATGGGCCAAGCAATTCGAAGCAGAAATTTAAAGAAGAGTGGCTTCTCATTGGTTTCTGGAGTCTAGACCAAGACTTCAGTAGCTGAGGGCGAAGCTATCATTAGTGAAGCCCAAGAAGACCAAGCCCTAGAGGTCCAGGAAGAGGCAGCTCAGATGGAGGTAGTAGTAGCAGAACCTGCGGTTTGCAGTTCAGCAAGAGGATGCCAGGGTAGAAGTGCTAGTCATCCAAAAGCAGCAAGAAATGGTCAGGGGAGAAATGTCAGTAGTCCAAGAAGAGCAGTCAGCAGCAGCAGCAAATGTTCAGGGAACTGAAGTATAGGTCAGCACAGAAGTACCATGCTTAGTGAGCACAGGATTGAGGACATTCCTCAAGAATTATTGAAACCGTTGGGCAAGTTGGAGAGGTTGTGCCTCCCTCCTCCCGAGTAGCTTCAATACTTCGAGATGTGCTGGACTCTATAATCAGCAGTCATGTGGAGCCAGAGATCTTAGTTGATCTAGTGAGAGGGAGACATTGTGATAGAAGAAGCTCCCATTCAGGGGGAGCAAAATGTTGTGTCTGAGGATGTGCAACAGGCCACAGTGAGGATGTGTAGATGGAAGATGCTCCTATTCAGGGGGAGCAATCTGTTAAGAGGGAAGCACAGCCCCAGGGAGAGCACACTGCTAGTACCCTATTGATAATCAGTTTCAAGAAGGAATTGTGGAAAGCGCCTCAGATAAAGAGGCAAATGTTGATCATGTGGATCCCATGCTAGGGAAAATGACAAAGGGAAAGAAGTAGCTTCTATAAATCCCCTCCTCACAGGGAAGCCCCATAGGAGGGCAAAGAAGAAAACATTGAAGATCAACTTGAAGCCCATCATTGATAGGTTGGATGAACAAGGGCAAGATTCTCTGCTCTATTGTACTCCGAACTTAGTTCCATTTCATTAGCTAGAGCACTGCAGTCAATCACATTGGAGCATTATCCTCTGAGCTCCAAAGTTTGAAATGTGAATTGGGGTATGGTCAAGCAAGATTTTGGTTGGATGAGAAGTGAGCTAGACAGCATCAAAGGAGTTAGTGGCTGCATTTCAAATCCTTTGAGGGTGCCATCCTCTTCAGCCCCTCCGCTTCCCCCCCCCCAGTGGAACAGTCAGCAGTTCAGGGCCATCAGGGCCAGAAGTTGTTGAAAAGGTAGCAGTACCAGTATAGGAAAATGTTGTGATTTCTGGGCCATCAGGGCCAGTCGAGGATGTATCTGGGCCAACAGGGCCAGTGGTTTCTGAGGCTGAGACTTCTAGAGTAGAAGAACCGGCTATAGCCCCTGAGCTCCAAGCTCCTTCTCCTCTTCAAACTCCAGCCCCTCCTTCACCACCATCCTTCTCCACAGCACCTCCTACACCTACCACCTTCAAACAACCCATGCCTCGTACCATCTCATCTCCAACACCATTTCCTTCTCCATCCTCCTCATCTCCTGCCACCTCCATATCCATTCCTCCTCCACCTCCTTTTGTTGATGTTCCTCCAGCCTCCTCATCAGTTGGAGCCTCCACTTCTGGTCCTCCTCTTCTAGACCATCTGATATATCTCCTTCTAACCCTCACCTCTTACTTCATCCTCCTACTCCTCCCTCTTTGTAACCATTATTCCTGAGGGCGCTCAACTTGAGCATCTTGAGATTCAGGACATCAAAGATGAATTCGAAGAAGTAATTCTTCGATCAGTCCTGAAAGTTAGCTCTCATGTTTATAGGTCTGGCTCCTCTAGCCATGTACCCAAGAAACAGAAAATCTCTTCAAACCCTTGCCTCATCCTCTGAACCTCGTTTTCCACCACTTTGGTTCTCCCTCACTGTTACAAAATAAAATAAGCCTCTCTATCGTGAATATCTTCAGAAAATCTCTTTTGCTACTATCTTGGACTTCCCACTCTCAACCTCACTGACCATTAAATATCATCTCCCTTCACCTCTTCTCAAAGGCTGAAAAAGCCAAAAAAAAATTTCCCTGGCTGAAGCCAAATCTGAGGAGTAGTGGCTCGGGGTCAAAAACTCTCTACAGTCAGTTTCTTCGAGCTCAATCAGCCAGATATCCACCCAGAGATCATCCCTTCACTCTCTCTGAGTGGTTCCATATCCTTCACAAGGACTCTTGGGGGCCTTTGTTCAAAAGAAATCAAGTTTATTCGGCACTACAAGATGCACAGTGATTACTGCTACATGAACAACATTCCTGATGTTCAGCTTGGACAATTTCGGCTAGCTATTGAAGCTCTTAGCTCCAGGGATGCTCATACAGCTCCATTCAAGTTGATTTTTTCACCTTGGAGATTCCTAATGTAGTGTTCCTACCTCCTCTACACTCCTTAATCATGGACTCTGCTGTTGGGACACTCATTTTTGAACGAGCTACTCAAGTAATGGCTAGAATCTCAGTTCAAGAAGGTCGTTCCCTCCTTTCACAGGTTGTCTACTCAGAATATCTTCAGGGCTACATTAAGGGTGATGTCCTTGCCCCACTCCCGTCTGAAAGTGAAAGGCTTTTGCCATCTGATTGGGAGAAGTTCTATCCCCTTTTCGCTCAGTAGCTTCATAATCTAATGCTTCTCAGGCTAGATCCAATCTACCTCAGCTGTCTGCTGAAAACTTTCTAGATTCCAACTCCATTCACCTTGTCCGAGACTCTTATAATACATGGGAAGAAAGGTACAAGGTCTTTGTGGCTCTGAAAAGGAACTGAAGCGGCTTAAATCTACTACCCCTTCAAAATTGATCAGATTCTTCAGCTAGCTAGTTTGGCTCCTTCTCTTCATATAAGATTTCCCTTGGCTGGATGGATATGGCACCTTTGTGGAAGCACAGAGACAGTGTCACATTCAAAGGATGGCTCTTTCTATAGGACCTTCCTATAAAATCACTTTGGTGCATTTCAGTCTCACTTTGAAGAGCAGGAATGCAAAGCGATTCCCATCCTTACTCGCTTTGCATCCCTTTGGTCTCATGCCTCTATATTTCTGAGCAACCCAATGATCAATAGTATTTATCTTGCTCTCATTTATCCTCTCTTTCTGTCTTTGTCTCATTTGCTATCTTTTTCTTAATGACAAAAAGGAGAGAAAAATAACCATTCTGAAATACATTTATTATGTAGCAATTTTACCTAAACTTATTTCAGAAATCTTAACCTTATGTTTATGCTATGTTTTGTCATCACCAAAATGGGGGAGATTGATGATCAGGTCATCTCCATATAATTTCATGAATTACATATCTATTTTAGTGATTAACAAAACTCAGATAAAGTTTGATCTACAAAGTTTTTATGAAGCTAAGATACGAAACAAGTCAGGCGAAATCAAGGAAATATGTAAGTATTTACTATACTGTAGCACTTCAAGTTCAGAGCATGAAATTTATCAAGTACATATCGACTTTCCATAAGTTACAATGATTTCATAAGTGTTGCATCGATTTCGATCTCACATAACGATTTCCACATTTATATCGATTTCATTTCCATAAGGATTTAATGAGTATCATATCGATTTTGATTTCATAAGTTGTGTCAACGATTGCATAGCATAACGATTCCATAAGTTATGGCATAACACAACAATTTCATAAGTACCTTATCGATTTCAGATTCATAATGATTTTTGTCACGCCCAACGCGGATATCGGAGCGCGAAGGCAGTTGCAAGAAAAGGGTATAGAGCGAGTACTAGACATCAAACCATTGCACTGTGAATAATACTAAAGTGAATTCATTTCATTAATACTTTTCAATGTCTAGTTACAACCACTAATATCAGAGTCATTCTATAGGGCCCAATTACATTGCAATAAAAGGAAATAACTAACTACAACTCTAAGATAACATAATGACTCGAGGGTACTCCTGGCTTCACTCTTGGTCATTCCCTTCCTCGTAAGTGTATGTGTCATCCTCGGTCTCACCTGAGAACACAACATCAAATAACGTAGGGTGAGCGATAACGCCTAGTAGGACTTAAATCTCAGGCTCAAGCAGGCTTTAAATAATTAACGCATTTAATGGCAGAGTATCTAAAGATAGCAGGTACAAGAGAGTCAAAATATAGCAAGAGATAGCACAACAGGTAACAGGATAGCACAATAGCACGAGATCGAGTATAGTTTCCAAAATAGCACAAGTATCGAGTATAGCATGAATAGCAGGATGGCCATAGCACAACTAGCACAAGTATAATAATAGCACGACGAGTATAGCACTTGTTTGTCATTCTAGACATCGAGAGAGTATAGCACATTTTGTGTTTTGATTGTCATATAGATAGCACTTGAGTGTAATGCCAAACACTCTGATCATTTAACTCCCATGGGCACTAGCACTTTCGGGCGCACATCCCAGGACCAGATCGGGCCCTTTATATATTGTCAGGCATTGGTTATATTGTATCTTTAGACAATCAGTCAATGGCCAATACAGAGTACCAAGAATAATTAAGAGCACTAGATGAATAGACGAGATAGTAGATCGAACGTGAATAGACGAGCGAGTAGAGTATAGATGAGAGCTAAGGGTACATCACGTAAAACACGAGTAAACAGGCGATAGTAATAATTGCACAACACGCACATGTTGTATTGGCAGTCAGGTGGAATTCACGATCTTCCAGCTGGCCATGTAATGCACAAGTCTAGAGGTCCGACGTGATTCAAGGTAAGAGCGAACTTCTAAAAGCCGTTTGGATCATATCGATCCCTAAAGGTGTAATGGGTGTTAGGGTACAACCGGCTCGTCGACCATGTGGGAATCCATGATCAGAGGAGACTTACGGAGGCCTTGTGCAAGGGTTCACTAGTCCGACGAAAGGAATATCCGACAGAGAGTTCACCACAAGCCAAGTAAAATGTGTATATAAAAACAGATGCTCGACGTTCTAGAGGAATTCTAGAACAGTGGAGCGTCGTTATCGGTATATAAACAACACAAGAAATGAATACAAGTCCTTTAAAATAGGGCAATTAAATTACCAGATACATTATGAGATGTTTTATGCTAGATTTCAGCCATATATGGATGGTTCATGTGTGTGTAGGTGTAAGAGAAATCATAGATAGAAAAGAAGTCGTGAATATGTATCTTAAAGCATTCAATATAGCTCCATTTTAAAACAGGTGTTTTTACTGCGTGTATGAATGTTAAAAAGGCGTAAGAATTTTGTAGAAAGTGAGAGCAATAAATTTTATGGGTTTTCATCAAAATTCCTGTGAACGCGACGCAGGCCAGTAAGGGTCGCGATAGGGTCAGGGCAGATCACGACAGGGCCTGAAAAGGGTCGCGACAGGGCTGCCAGGACAGAAGGCCAGAACGCGACGTAGGGTACTGTCGCGTTCAGAACGTGACAAGGAAAGCATCGCGACGGGCTTGAGAATGAGACATATCGGGCCGTCGCGTTCTCAGGTCCATGGCCTGAGTCTGACAGAGTTCTGTTGTGTCTTGTATTGCGGTCCAGAAATATCAGATTTTGATATAGGGTCATTTAGAAAATCATAACTAATTGTACACATAATGAAAAATCATGAAACCAGTCAAATGAAGCTAGACATGCGAGAGTACTTCCAGTAAATAGGAATTAGAGAGAGAGCATGGTGTGAACATGGTTTGAGCATGAACAATAATGAGTACACAGAACATGATACAGAGAGCAAGATTGATTTAATTCGAGCAACATGCTCAACAAAAATTAGGGCTTTCAGGGGCAAAAGATTCCTAACAACATGAAGTGTCTACAGTAAAAATTTCGTAGCATGGGATCAAGTGTGCATGGAGATATGATTCAAACATGAAGACTCAGAGTCATCATGTTTGCAGAACTTCTAAAATCAAGAACAAAAGATTGTCTAGATGAAAAATTATGAAACAAGAGGGCTTTTGTTCCTAGTGATTGGAACTACCTATAGATGGATTTGATTTAGTTTTGCTTGTGAGAATGCCTACCTTTGACTCGATTTGTCTTCTAGGGTTAAAATCTCCAAGAACGAGGAAGAAGCTCCAAGAACTCCTTCTCCCCACGAGATCCTCTCCTCCTTGGCCTCTTCTCCACGTCCAACAACCTTTGGCAACGAGCTAGGGTCGGCCAAGAGGGTTTAAGAGATGTATTTATGCATGTATGGGTTCCTATTCCTACTTCTATTCTAATTGCTCTTAAATTACGAGATTTCCTAACTCCAACCTTCCTTTCTTACTTTTCAACCTCTATTTAGGTTAGGATGGGATCTAATTCGTGCTAAATCATAAGGGGTAGGCTTAGGAATCCAATTCCAACCCTTATTGCCTCTTTTAATGCTTAAAGAGTCCTTTTCTATTTAGGAGATATTAAGACTCCGAATTTAGGGTATTTTCTTTTTATTTACTATTTGTAAATTCATATTTTTGCCCAATAAGTTCTAGAGGATCCATTAAGCAAAGCCATTACTCTTTTCCATTTAATGGGTTTTATTTAATGCTCTTTTCATTGAATACCCCTTTAGCTGAGTTTTTAATTTATTATTTAAATTTTTATTTTTCTCAAAAAATTTAGGTTGCTACAATTTTGTTCCACATTGATTTGATAAGTGAACAACGATTTGCTCTCATAATGATTTCTTAAGTGAGAACTGTTGCCAAGCTAGCAAGCCCAGAGGGGGGGTGAATGGGAATTTTAAAATCTTGAATAACCTAAACTTGTTCGCAAAAACATTCACACAAGACACACTTCGATGGCTGTTAGAGTTAGTGAAAGTAAATAACAACACAAAGCAATCAATCAGACTACACAAAGATTTATCCTGGTTCGGATCTCCTCTCCATAGGAGTCCTACATCCAGTCCTTGAGCAACAACTCAGGATTTCACTAACAAGGGTACAGTCCCCCTTAAGGATGCTACAACACCTAGCACCCTAGCTGGTCTTCCTTCACACGAACACCACCTGTTTCCAATAGGTCTTCTCTTCAGCCTAGAAGAGGAAATACACAAAGGTGTGTAAAAAGGGTGAAAAGCCCCTAGACCAAGCTTATAGAATAGTGCTTGATCTGAAGCCAAGACTGAGAGACAGAGATCTACAAAGAAAAGATCTCTCATATACAGAAGCTCTCTCAAGGGTTTTAACAACAAGGATAGTGAGAGCTAAGAGCTACAACAACAATGAAGTGAAAAAACTACAGCTCTTTCTCACGCTTGCAAATTTTCTAGAGGAAGCTCTTGAGCGTAGATAACTTGTTCTCTTGTTCCAAAAAAAAAATCTTCTGAAACCTGAAGACTTGAATTTATATCTTCTTTTGAAAAGTATACGTTGGAGTATTCGTTGTCTCTAAGTGCTGGTGTACGTTAGACTGTATGGTCTTCAACAGATCTTTACGTACCATGCAAAGAGAAGATCTTCCTCGATGTCCTTTTCTCATCCATTTGTCCAACGTTGTATTGAGATGTGCTTTTCAGAGATCTGCACACATTAAATGCTAAAACATGGACAACTATGTTATCTCTTGTTGTTAGTCAACGTTAGATGAAATATACATCAAAATAGAAATGCCATTTTGCTCTTCTAAAAAGATGTTTCCAGTATAAGCATGAGAATAGGAGATATCTATGCATGCATTGTAGTGATACGTTTAGTCATAATAAATGCATGGATGTCATAGAGATATGTGCGAAGACTTTGACTTTCAACCTATTTAAAAGTATCAAGTCGATATCAACCATAAATCGTTCTGAGCATGGCTTATGAAATCGTTGTGCAATGAGTCGTTATCTATGCGAATCGTTGCAAACAAATCGATGCATATACAAATTGTTATACAATCATAACCAAATTGTTGTAGAGACAAATCGTTATGATAGTATAAACAAATCGTTGTTTCACTTATCGAGTCGATGTAGTGAGCAAATCGTTGTTTGCTGTATCGAATTGTTACGGAGACAAGTCGTTGTTGTAACATATCGAATCGTTACAGTGACCAAGTCGTTGTGTAACTTATCGAATTGTTATAAAGACTAAATCGATGTGAGAGCAAATCGTTGTTCACACTTATCAATCGATGTGATGACCAAATCGTTATGAACCAAGTCGTTGTGAGAGCAAATCGTTGTTCTCACTTATCAAATCAATGCGACGACCAAATCATTATGAACTAAGTCGTTGTGAGAGAAATCGTTGTTCTCACTTATCAAATCGATGCGACGACCAAATCGTTATGAACCAAGTTGTTTGTGAGAGCAAATCGTTGTTCTCACTTATCAAATCATTATGAGATTGAAATCGATGTGATCACTTAGTGAATCGTTACGAGGAATCGTTCGAGATCGAAATCGATGTGATCACTTAGTGAATCATTACGAGATCGAAATCGATGCGATCACTTAGTGAATCGTTACGAGATCGAAATCGATGCGATCACTTAGTGAATCGTTCTACTCACTTAACAAATCGTTGTGAGATAGACTAACGATAGAATAGTGATGACTTATGAAATCGTTATGGAACAAAAAAATCGACGTGAATGAGGAAATCGTTATGATTCTAAGGAAATCGTTATAAAAACTAGAAAGTCGATGTGTACTTAGAAAATTTTATGCTTTGAACTGTAAATACTACAGGGTGATAAATACTCACTGATTTTGCTTGTATTTCGTTGATTTGCTTCCTGTGATTAAATCTCATAGAAATCTTGTTAGATTAAACTATATCTGAGTTTTGTTAATCACCAAAATAGATATGTAATTCATTTAAATTACATGGGGATAAATAGATCATCAATCTCCCCCTTTTTGGTGATGACAAAACATAACAACAAGCATAGACGTTCTGAAATAAATCTAAGTAAAAGTGAGGAAATAAAAACGAGAAATGTATTTCAAAATGTTAAATTTCTCCCACTTTTTGTCATTAAGCAAAAAGATCAAATGCTGAGACAAAGACAGAGAAAAAGATAAAACAGCAAAGAGGAATTCTATTGAGCATTGGGGTTTTCAGTAAGATAGAAGGCAGGAGACAAGAGGGATGCAAAGCGACGAATAGAGGGTATCGCTTGGCGTTCCTGCTCTTCAAAATAAGCCTAAAAGGCACCAAACTCAATGTGATAGGAAGGTCCCATAGTAGGAGCCATCCTTTTGAGTGAAGTTGGCATTGAGCTTCTATGAAGGTCCCTACTCATCACTGCCAAGGGAAATTTTATAAGAAGTGAAGGACCCAAAACTAGCAAGGCAAAGGAACTATCTATCTTGTAAGGATAGTGAATCTGATGCTACTGAAGTTCCTTCTTCAACGCAATAAAGATCTTGTACCGTTCTTCCCATTTAATAAAGGAATCCTGGACAAGATGCAGAGAGTTGAATCAAAAAATCACCAACAGACAACAACGGTTGATTGGATTGGGCCTGAGAAGCATTAAGATCTCGAAGCTGTTGAGTTGACAAAGGATATAGCTTCTCCCAATCAGAAGGTGAAAGCCTCTCACATTCGGATAAAATAGGGGCGAGAATATCAGCTTGATGTAGCCCTGATGATATTGCTTGTAAACAAATCTGTGAAAGGAAAGAGAACGACCTTCTACCACTGAAATTCTGGCCATTACCCTTGCGGCTCGCTCAAAGATGAGTGTCCCAACTGAGGAGTTCATGATCAAAGAATGAAGAGGGGGTAGGAACACTTCATCAGGGATCTCCAAGTAGAAAAATCAACTTGAATGGAGGTGGTATGAGCATCCCCGGAGCTGAGAGCACGGATTGCTTATCGGAACTGGCCCAGCTGGATTCTGGAATATGGTTGATATAGCAGAAGTCATTGTACATCTGGTATTTCCGGATAAACTTGATCTCTTTCTGAACGAACGGCCCCCAGGTGTTCTTATGATGAATCTGGAACCACTCAGAGAGAGAGAGGGAGAATCTCTGGGTGGATACCTGGCTGCACGAGCTCGAAGAACTGATTATAGAGAACTGTGTGGCCGCGAGCCCACTGATCTTCTGTTTTGGCTTCAGTCATAGAGAAATTTTTTAACTGTTGAGCCTTGGAGAGAAAGGTATAAGGAAGGATGGTATTGAGATGGTCTGTAAGATTTTGGAATGGAAGATCAAAAATGGTGGCAAAAACAACTTTACGAAGAAATTCATCATAAAGGGGTTTGTGTTTATTATTTACAGAAAGTGAAACCAAAGAGGTGGATAGCAAGGTTCAGAGGAGATAGGATGAGTAGAAGTGAGTCTCCTTTTCTTAGGAACAGGGCTAGAAGAGCATGTCCTGTGAATGTGAGTCTCAACTAACAGGACTGAATGAAGTATTGCTACTTCAAATTCATCGCTGATGTTAATGTCTTGGATTTCAGTAAAAGCAATTTGGGCACCCTCAGGAATAATGGAAATAAATGAGGGAGGAGTTGGTGGATGAAATAATGTTTGTGGAGAAATATAAGGGAGATCAGATGGTCCTGAAGAGGAAGGACCAGAGGATGAGGCTCCAGCGGATGAAGATGCTGGAGGATTCTCACTGAAGATGAAGGTGGAAGAATGACAGTGGAGGAGGTAGGAGATGAAGTAGAGTGGGAAGGAAAAGGTGTAGGAGATGATATGGGTCTAGAACGGGGTCGTTTGAAAGTGGTAGGTGCTGGAGGTGCAGTGGATGATGTGGGTGGAGAAGGAGGGGCTGGAGTTGGAAGAGTAGAAGAAACAGGGGGCTCTGGGTCTACAGCCAGTTCTGCTCTTGCAGCCACTGAATCCACTTGCCCTGATGGCCCTGATGCATCCTCAGATACTATCCCTGAGGGCCACTCTTCTACACTGTTCTACTCAACATTCCCAGGCCCTGATGGCCTAACTTCATCACCACCAAATGTCCCTGAAGGCCCTGAGCTGCTTGGAGGGCATGAGATAGTAATGCTCCCTCATAGAGACTGACAAATCAAGAAATGTTTGTTTTAACCCTTCCATTTCCCTCTTCAGATTCTAGAGCTCAGAAGTTAGTGCCTACAGAATTGGCTGACTCTCTAGCTGATGAAAATGAGGCTATATCTGAACGAACAGCCAGTATGGTTGCTTGTTCATCCCACCTATCAGTAATGGGCTTCAAGTTGATCTTCACGTGCTTCTTCTTCATCTCCTATGAGGCTTCCTGGTGAGGAGGGGAATCTCAGGAGCTACTTCCTTCCCTTCTTGTTTGCCTTTTCAACGGGCTCCACATCATCATCATTTGCATCCCTGAGGCACTCCCAATGCTTCCCTGAACTAATCAACAACGGGAACACTAACTGTGTGCTCCCATTGTTGAACCACTCTATGGTTATCTGTGATCTTGGTATTTTGGTGATAAAAAAAATATGATGCATTTAGATGATAACAAAATATAGGCATTCATAAATATTTTTTGCTTCATCTGTGTTGCATCAATCCCTTTAACAGATGATAAGTCTCATTTAATACTTGTTTCATCTGTGTCGCATCAATTCTCATAGCAAAATGCTAAGTCTCACATTGATGCAATATTGCGCATTAAAATGATAAAGTCGATGTCTAACTCATATACATCGATTTCTGTTAAAGTGCCAAAGTAACAGCGCTACACAACGATTGTTAAGAAATCATGCCATAACGATTTCATAAGTGTTCGCAACGATTTCTTCTGTAAGCGCAATGACTTTCTAAGAATCGATGCCATAATGATTTCATAAGTGTTCGCAACGATTTCTTAGAACGTAACGATTTCTTAAGTAGCCCAATGATTTCGCTCTCATAACGATTTGATAAGTGAGTGCAACGATTTGCCCTCACATCGATTTGCCTTCGCAACGATTTGATAAGAATTTGATCTCAGAATGATTTCATAAGTGATCACATCGATTTCTTTACTGATCACACGATTTCTTCAGAAGATCATAACGATTTGCTTGCATAATGATTTCATAAATAATCACATCGATTTGTTTATAAATGAGCAATGACTCTTCACATAACGATTTCATAAGTCATGCTCGTAACGATTTCTTCATGGATTCTGATTAAACTCAGATTGCCTTTATATTTCAAATATGTTTGGCGCTTAATGAAAAGTCAAATATCTTCTGACAAAAAGCTGAATGCATAATCTTGTCAGAAAAAGATATGACCTACTATTTTCAGTATGATTAGCAGAAGCACAGTACTATACATCATTTATCATAAAACACTCTTTTGTGCTAACACTTTCTTCTATGTGTACAAACCTCGAAGACCGTCAGAGTCTGATTAAGACAAATGAAGAGGAGATGAGCAAACGGCTAGAAATCCAACGGATCTCTTCAACGGATCCATTCAAATTGCTCATATAAAAGAAGAAGCTTAGCTGAAGAAAAGTAGAGCCTTTCCTGAATATCTTTGAAGGAGTGTACAACTGTGAGAAGAACCTCAACGACACATACACTCAAAGAAGAGAGAAAGAGCCTGAGCCCAGCAGAAGCAATCAAGCTTTCAAGCATATCAAGTTTCAAGCATTCAAGCACTATTGCTTTCTTTTCTCTCTTCTGTTTCTCTCCGAGCTCATTGTATATCTGGGGAGAGTCTGGGACTGTGAGCTTTACACAAGTGTTTATATCTTGTAAAGCTTCTCATCTGATCTTTCTAAGAAAGATCCTTGTCCAGCTGTAGGACTGTATACAATAGATAACCTACCTAGGGGTTTGTGTCTAGCTGAACCAAACTGGGGTTTGTACCAGTTGTTAACCTAGCTAGGGGTTAGTGTCCAGCAGAACCCCACTGGGTTGTACCGGAGGTTTGCTTCTTTACCTGCAAAAGAGTGGGCTGCCTTCTTGCCCTGGAAAGAGAAGAAGACCAGCTGGGGTGCTGTGTGTTGTAGTGTCCTTAAGGGGGATTGTACCCTTGGTTAGTGAAATCTCAAGAGATTGCTTGGGGACTAGACGTAGGACTTCCATGTGGGAAGGGCCGACCAGGATAATCTCCTGTGTCCTTTGTGTGATTGTTCTTTTGCTTCCGCACTGCTACTCTTTATGACACAAACTAACCAAACCTTCAAGTGTTAATTTCTGTGTTTAAGTTTCTATTTCAGATTTCAGAAAACCTATTCACCACCCCCCCCTCTAGGTCAGTTTGCTGCCGTACGTAAAGGGACAACAAGTGGTATCAAAGCGGGTCTCTGAACTTCCAAGAAGATCCAACGATCTTAGAGTAAAGATCCATGGCAGCTCAGGATATGCTGAAGGCCAATCTCACCAGACCTCCATTCTTTGATGGAGAGGACTACCAATACTGGAAGATGAGGATGCAATGCTTCATTCGAGGCACAGACTTTGATCTGTGGCAGGTAATTGAGGTAGTGATTTTATTGTTATTCCAGCAGAAGGCACTACTGCCATTACACCAGCTGATAAGAGTAAGCTATCTCTAAACTTTAAGGATAAAAACTATCTATGTTGTGCTCTATCTAAAAGAGAGTTCAGTAGAGTTTCAACATGTAAATCTGCTAAAGATATTGGGATAAATTACAGATACCTATAAAGGAACGATAAAGTAAAACAAACTAGTATAGATATCTTATCTCTCATATGAACATTTAAAATGCTTCCAAATGAAACATTACTACTATGTATAATAGATTTTCAAGTATAGTCGTAGTTTAAATTCTCTTGGAAAAATTCTTTCTAATGAAAAACGTTATTAAAATACTTAGGTCCTTAACTATTTCATGGACACCTAAGGTAACTGCTATTGAAGAGGCCCATGATTTAACTAAATTATCAATTGATATTTAATAGGTTCTCTCATGGCACATGAAATAAATATGGAGCGATTATCTGAAATGTCATCTAATAAGAAATGTACTAATGCTCTTAAGTTGTAGCTGCTCCTCCATCTCTTCTTTTAGTTCCCAGGATGCAGATTCTGAAGACTGTAATATGGATGAAGTATTGTCCAAACTTCAGAAATTTTGAAGAAGAAGAAAACGGATCAAGAAGGATCCAAAGAAAAGAGAAAAGGAGAAAGAACAAGTCTGCTATGAATGCAGAAAACCTGGACATCTGAGACCAGACTGTCCAGGCTTAAGAAGATTGGTCAAACTGATAAGCCCAAGAGCAGCACAAGAAATTTAAAAGAAGCCATGGCGGCTGCATGGGAAATGATGAGGTCACAAGCTCAGATTCCGAAAAGGAGCAGGTAAATCTAGCCCTCATGGTGGGACTAGATGTGGTACATTCTGACTCATTTTTTAATTCTTGCACAGATTCAGGGTCAGAATCAGAAGACTTAGAAGAAGTCTTTAATGACTGTATGAAAAACATAAAGGGGTTGTACAAGAATTAAAAGTCTGAAAACAACTCTACGTGCCTAGAAAACACAATTCATATCTTAAATCCGAACTGGAGCAACTAGAAAAACAATTAAGGACAATAAAGATATATTTATCTTTTGAATGAAAATTTAAAAATAAGGACAATGAAAAGTTAGAGAAGAAAAATTAAAAACTCTAACTGAAGAAATCTCTACCTAAAAGAATCGGTTAGAAATTAACAAAAGAAAAACTTCTTTAGCTCTATGTCTAAAAGGGTCAAAATCTGGAATAACAAACAGGACTTGGATACATACCTCAGAAAAGGAAAAAAAGCCACACTCCAGGTAAATATCCTTTACCAAAATTTGTAAAGAAACCAAAATGCCTCAAAAAGGCCCTGAAATGAAAAATATTATCAAACGCAAGAGGTTTAAAATTAAGTTCTAAACAGACATCATAAAAACAATAAGAACTGCAAAATAGATTATATTCATTGTTGTTCTCATTGTAATAAATTAGGACACACAGTAAACACATGCATAACAAGGCACCTAGTATGGATCCCGAAAGGATATTTTTATGCATCTAACCATCAAGGACCCAAAAAGTTTTGGGTACCTATATCTAAATGAGTTGTTTGCAGGAAAGCCTTGGAGCATCAGGAACAAGGATGCTCAAGGCAGTAATAGAGCCTCTCATTAAGGGGAGCTCTGATTAAGCGGGAGTAAAGAGTAAAAGGGAGAAAGTTTGAACCCCTATATGGTAAGAAACTCTCTCAAAAGGAAGGAGATACACGGTAAAACCTTTTTGGATTATTGACAAAAAGGGGGAGAGTAAGTATGCTCTATGAATTATCTGCTTAAATTTTTTTTCATCATTCAGAAATTCGCATAAATTTTGTCATCACCAAAAAGGGGGAGATTGTTGAACCACTCTATGGTTATCTGTGATCTTGGTATTTTGGTGATAACAAAATATATGATGCATTTAGATGATAACAAAATATAGTATTCATAAATATTTTTTTTGCTTCATATGTGTTGCATCAATCCCTTTAACAGATGATAAGTCTCATTTAATATCTGTTTCATCTGTGTCGCATCAATCTCATAGCAAAATGCTAAGTCTCACATTGATGCAATATTGGCGCACTAAAATGATAAAGTCGATGTCTAACTCATATACATCGATTTCTGTTAAAGTGCCAAAGTAACAAGCGCTACAACGATTTGTTAAGAAATCATGCTATAACGATTTCATAAGTGTTCGCAACGATTTCTTCTGTAAGCGCAACGACTTGCTAAGAAATCGATGTCATAACGATTTCATAAGTGTTCGCAATGATTTCTTTAGAACGTAACGATTTCTTAAGTAAGCACAATGATTTCGCTCTCATAACGATTTGATAAGTGAGTGCAACGATTGCCCTCACATCGATTTGCCTTCGCAATGATTTGATAAGAATTTGATCTCAGAACGATTTCATAAGTGATCACATCGATTTCTTTACTGATCACAACGATTTCTTCAGAAGATCATAACGATTTGCTTGCATAACGATTTCATAAATAATCACTCGATTTGTTTATAATGAGCAAAGACTCTTCACATAACGATTTCATAAGTCATACTCATAACGATTTCTTCATGGATTCTGATCAAACTCAGATTGCCTTTATATTTCAAATATGCTTGGCGCTTAAATGAAAAGTCAAATATCTTCTGACAAAAAGCTGAATGCATAATCTTGTCAAAAAAGATATGACCTACTATTTTCAGTATGATTAGCATAAGTACAGTACTATACATCGTTTATCATAAACCACTCTTTTATGCTAACACTTTCTTCTATGTGTCAGACCTCGAGACCGTCAGAGTCTGATTAAGACAATGAAGAGGAGATGAGCAACGGCTAGAAATCCAACGGATCTCTTCAACGGATCCATTCAAATTGCTCATATAAAAGAAGAAGCTTAGCTGAAGAAAAGTAGAGCCTTTTTCCTGAATATCTTTAAGGAGTGTACAACTGTGAGAAGAACCTCAACGACACATACACTCAAAGAAAGAGAAAAGAGCCTGAGCCAACAGAAGCACTCAAGCTTTCAAGCATCTCAAGCGTTCAGCATTCAAGCACTATTGCTATCTTTTCTCTCTTCTGTTTCTCTCCGAGCTCATTGTATATCTGGGGAGAGTCTGGGACTATGACTTTACACAAGTGTTTATCTTGTAAAGCTTCTCAATCTGATCTTTCTAAGAAAGATCCTTGTCCAGTTGTAGGACTGTATACACTAGATAACTACCTAGGGGTTTGTGTCTAGCTGAACCAACTGGGGTTGTACCAGTTGTTAACCTAGCTACGGTTAGTGTCTAGCAGAACCGCACTGGGGTTTGTACCAGGAGGTTTGCTTCTTTACCTGCAAAAGAAGTGCTGCCTTCTTGCCCTGGAAAAGAAGAAGACCAGCTGGGGTGCTGTGTGTTGTAGTGTCCTTAAGGGGGACTATACCCTTGGTTAGTGAAATCCCAAGAGATTGCTTGGGGACTGGACGTAGGACTTCCATGTGGGAAGGGCCAAACCAGGATAAATCTCTTGTGTCCTTTGTGTGATTGATCTTTCGCTTCGCACTGCGACTCTTTATCACACTAAACTAACCAAACCTTCAAGTGTTAATTTCTGTGTTTAAGTTTCTATTTCAGATTTTAGAAAACCTATTCCCCCCCCCCTCTAGGTCAGTTTGCTGCCGTACGTAAGGGACAACAAGTGGTATCAATGCGGGTCTCTGAACTTCCAAGAAGATCCAACGATCTTAGAGTAAAGATCCATGGTAGCTCAAGGACTTGCTGAAGGC
>JACBKR010005048.1:0-20403 GCA_014218235.1 Colocasia esculenta
GTGCCTGGCTCACAAAGAACCTGGGGTACCCGACTAGAGAGGCATTCCGGAATAGGCGCCGGACCACCACACTCGGCTAGCACAAACCACGATATTTACAATATAGCCTTTACTTATAATTCACAATATACAAGTGTTAGGATTAGCTTAACATCGGTCACCGTGTGACCCAAAGCTATCCACACCAACACATAAGAACCACAAACTTGCCTATCATTGGTCACGAAATGACCTTCGTGGCAACACAGACCACTTAACACATAAATCAATATAACACTATTCGAAAGACAAAACAAACCAGGGCTAGGTCATGTGGACCTTCACTGCCCAAACACCACAAAGTCATGGCTAGGCTCACACAAGAACCTCACTGCCCAGTTACTACGATAAATCACCAGAATTATATTACCACAAAGTGTGTAGCACACACACACTCAAACCACGTAGACAATACATGTATATTACACCCTGGATGGTGTACCACACGTCTTCCACGTAAACCACATGTCCAACACATGGACAACGCACTCCAAGAGTGCCACGGGTGCCAACGCACCACACATACCACGGAAAGTCACATATCATTTACGTAAAACATGCCCATTACATGAGCAGTATGCTCCAAGAGCATAACAAGTGCACTGGCTCACACCGGTCATCGCCATGCACACACAATCACACAATATTCATAAGAAAACTACGTAAACAACACTGCATGAACACATGCACAGGTTGGCGGCAACATCGACTGCCGCTTAAAGGAAGTAAACGGCAAGCGATCTAGCCGTCTATCTCTTGGCTGATGAACCTGGCGTCAATCGATGTTGACGCCAAGATCTCACCCCCAGACCCTGCAGAAACCCTAATCGATCCCACATACATTCTGACCCGAAATCATTAAGAAATAAGAGGAAACAGTTCCTCTAACTCCATGCATTATAATTAAACTAAAACAACATGCTTTACTAATAAAATCATCAAACCACCCATTAACCCCACATGGTGCAACTTAATCCGAAAATACAATAAAAATGCGGGTTCAAGTGATTACGTTGTGTTTAATGTTTCTAACAAGCTAACAGGGCTCGACCCCTACCTCAGAAACGCAATTAAACTCCCGAAGAACCTCGAATCACGCCGAAACCCGAGAAACGTCCCACGAACACCGCGCTCCAATCCGTCATTCCCCGCCCGATCTGCCGCTACCACGCGCACCACGGCCTTCCCACGAGCTCCCGCCGACCGTCAGAACTCGCGAAGAAGCTCAAGGGTGAAGGTGGGGGAAGAGGAAGGGAGAGAGAGGGGAAAGAACAGAGCTCGGGTCTGCCATAAAAACACAGGCATGCCAGGTTAACGTCAACCCTTTGGCCGTTTAACCAGACCGCCACAACTAGACGTCCACAAAGCTGACGCCAAGTTCAACAGTCAACGTCCTCATCGATGGACGTTAACACCATGTTAACGGCACACCACTGCCGTCAACACACAATCGACGTCACCACCTGGACGCCAACACACTGTGTCCAGCAAGCTGAACACCAACACGGACCCAAACCAAACCCGGTAAGGATCTAGTAAGAAACACACCACACTAATGGGCTCACATGGGCCACTAAACCCACTAAACCTGGATCCACGGGGATCCGGAAAACGCGCAACGTTTAACCCCGATCTTGGAACTGGAAGGGCTTCTCCATGAGCCTTGAATGGCCTGTGGGACTGCGTAAGCTTTCATCGCGTCGGCGTCATGCTAGGTAATTCTAATGTGCATCACTACTCCTTTATTCGCATATATTTCTTTCTTAATTTCATCGTCTCCCATATATAGTCTTTAATTCTCATATCTATTCTGAAAAAGATGTACAAGGTGTACAAAGAGGGTCGAATAGATTGCAGACTGTAAGATAGTCTCAGAATTTGAGAAACAAGTACTCCCTCTCACCAACTACGGATTTTTAGAGAAAACAAAGAATCAATGGTTCTAAGATAGAGTTCTTAGGATAAATCTTTTGATGTCTAAATTAAAGCATGGCACAAACTCAAAAATAATAGGGCGAGAGGATTCAAGATCACTCTTCATCAGTTTGAGTGCAAAAAATAAGCAATTGTTGTCATGGTCATACTTTTTCGGAGGGCTACTAAGGGGGGCTAAATAGATGTTAGTTTTCCTAAACAGTTTCACAAGGTTCGACGATTGATAAGATCAAATCGTGGGTATAACTCTCAAAGGAGTAACCGTTTAAGACTCTAGGACCGGTTATAAGATTTTGTGGGTCACTATTATGAATAATCATGTACGGACTCTTATCTATATCTTAATAGCCCTACGTCCTTCTGCAAAACCACTGGGTTAATAGGGTCTACCTTAAAATCAAATAGAAAACTGAGCTGCTTTGTTCTTCTTCTAGGTGAGCTAAGTACCCGCTAGGTTGATCTCTCCTACCAAGCTAAAGATCCCTCAAGTTTAAGAGCCTAAGAGATAAGGTTTTGCTCATGGAACCTTGAATTTCAGGGCTATAGTCTGATTGATCAAGTAGAGTAGTCATGTGTCGGACTGACTTTCTACCTTACCGCATTCCACAAATATTGATTTAGGAGCTATCTACTTGCCTCAACTGTCCCCTAAGTCTTCATGTTAAAGGAGAAGGGCCTTCCACGTTGGCGGCAATACTAGGCTCTTGTTGTGCTTCTTAGACCCTACTTACCATTTGACTCTCTATAGGTGGGCCAGAGTTTTGTAACTGGGTTTTCACTTATTGGGATAAGTTTAATAGTTGGGCCTTCCAGGTCTGGGTTAGAAGGTTGAAAATTTTCCTCTCCACTTGCCTCCTACTCCCAAGCTAAGAAAGTTAGCTCAAAGAGTATGATCTTTCGGAGTAGACATTGAGATTGGGTCCTCTAAGTTTAGTTCCAGCTCAATGTCTCATTCTGTAGGGATAGGATCAAGGACACCATGTCCCTCTTTTTACCCGTGAGATGTTTACAATTTCTTCCATATGGACACCACCATTTCTTTGGCATTTCCTAAAGCATTGAATATAATGATCATGCATCATATGCGGTTGATTACATAAGCTTCCTCAACATTAACACACATGATTGTGTTGAATAAATCGCTTAGCCCATTGAGTCATAAATTCTTTTATTAGGGCTTGCAAAGGCATCTTCTCCATTTACCGCGCTTTCATCTTTGTTTTCTTAGCCTCTTTCTCGAGTTCTAATCCCTAGTTTGATCCTTAGGGATTGTTGACATCATCTCCTTTGCATTTTGGCTAGTGGCTTTGGGGACTTCTCTCTATAGTTTAGAGAAGCCAAACGAGACTACTGTTGGAGGTCGCCTCCAAATTTGTTGATTTTACCTCAAGTGTAGCCGAGCCCATTCGAGCTCTTCTTTTACCTCTAACATCTTCAAGTTCATATCCTTTTCTTGCTTCCATGGCTAATCAAGAAGCTTCTTGTAGAAACTCTGAAGTTTAATATATCACTAAACAGTATTAAATTAGAATAAAATGAGATAAATTAAAAGAAAAGGAGAATAAAGGAAAACCCATTAAGCCAAATTGGAAATGTGTTACATTAATGATCCATACATGAGTTAGTGGGCCTAAAGGAAAGAGCCCAAGTTGAATAGGCGATATTTAAGCCTAATTTCGCACCTAAAATATTTATAATTAGAAAAGGGTTAAGATAATTACTATTTAACTCTCATTTATCCTAAAAAGGAGTCCTAGTCCCACCCTAACCCATTGGTCACAAAATTAGACTTCTTCCCAAGCCAAATAGGTGGATAAATGCTAGGAAAAAGGAGATAAATGTGAAAAATTCGAAGTTGGAAGAGAAGGAAGAGTTTTAAAGATGTAGGACTCTTTAAACAAACAAATACACCTCCAATTCTATCTACCCAACCCTAGATCGTTCCTGAAGCTTGGAGAACGAGGAAGAGAAGGTCTTGGACGAGGAGAGCAAGGAGGAGAGGGTTAGGAGCAAGGGGATTTCGCCATCTTCAACTTTTCAACCCTAGGATTTTCACAGTATGAAAGGTAGGCAATCTCTCAAGGAAAAACAAATTAAATTCATCCCTAGGTATACCATGATCCCCTCTTGCAAAGCCGTATGTTTTCCCCAAATTCTATCATGCCATGGAAGAGTATTTCATGTTCAAAGTTTTGTTATGAACATGTACCCGAACTGACTTGTTTGCCCAAATCCTATGTACATGCTTAATTTCGGATCATGAAACTTTTACTGTACATACTATTTGATGTCTGGAATCCATTGATACTATTTTCCCCAATTTCTATCATGTACCCTATTCGAATTAAATCGAAATCCATCACTGTGTCTGATTTTAGATCATCGAGGTTTAACCTAATTACTGCATGACCATCCCATATCTACATTCAAATTGCTCGTTACTGTTGATACATCTAAATGTCTATTTTCGTTTAAAACTGGTTTCAGAATTTTTGTACATGTATACGATTTTATATTGAATTTTGAAGGGCCCTGTATCAAGTCCATAGAGGACTGGCCCGAAATCCTAAGTGAACCAGTTCACCCGTGGGGTTCGGCCAGGCCCTCTAAGAACGCGACGGTCCGACTTGTCGCAATTCTCAAGAGGGTTGCGACAGAAGAGTGCATCGCGTCATGAACGCGATGGCTTTACTTGTCGCGATCTCCAGGCCGTACCAATTGTCTAAAACGCGACAGACCCCGACGTCGCAATCATGGATCGACTACCCTAATCACGACTATTCACCCTGTCGCGTTTAGAGCATCTATCAATTGGCTTGATTCTGTTCTAATGAACGCAACCAACTATCCCGTCGCGATTTGAATCGCGACAGGTATCCCCGTCACGTTTTCACTGTATCTGACAGAACCCTAATTCTTCATGCAATCTATGTTAATCATGTCAATTAACTACTGTTTAACTCTTAATTTATTCTGTTATGAACAGTAATGACCTGTTTAATAAGATTGGACAATATTCACATGATATCTATTAAATAAAAGCTATGTGCACAACTACATCTTGCTATCATGATTATCTTACACATGCACACACTATACATAAATGTTTGTCATGAAACCTTATTAATTTACTCAATAATATATCTGGTAATTAAGTGCAATTATTCATATAATCTCCCAATTATTTTAATGAACTTGTCTTCATTTTATTCGCATGTTTTGCATATTGCTATCGCGTCCCTTTGCCTTCGAGCACTCAAGGCATGATGGACAATTGTTTTATACACACTTCCATCTTGACTTGGATGACCTCTCCGTTGGGAATACTCCTGACAGGACCAGGAAGTCCTTGTCAAGGCCTCCGTAAGTCTCCTTGGCTTTGGCGGACGTCCATTGCCGACGAGTGGGTTGTACCATCAAGACCTATTATACCCTTAGGGATTAGCATGATCCAACAACCTTATTGTGTTCTTTGTTACCTTGATATCACACCGGACCTGTGGCCTATGTTCAAAACACAGCTATTGGGCGGTTGTGACTTCCACAGGACTGCCGGCACATGACCATGTGTGTTGTGCAACTGTTATTATCGTCTGTTTATCGTTGTTTTACGATCATGACCCTATTCTCATCTATTATCTCTACACTCTCATCTGTTCACATTCTCTCTATACTGTCATCTACTCGTCAATTACTCTCATCTATTCTTGGTACTCTATTTGGCCATCCTTTTGATTGTCTAAGATAAAACATGATCTATGCCAGATAATATTTTAAAGGGCCTGATCTGGTCGTGGGAGGTGCGCCCGAAAGTGCTAGCCCATGGGAGTTTAATGATCAGGATGTATGACATAACATCCAAGTGCTAGACAATCTAGATTAATCTATGACAATCAATACAAGTGCTATGTTGACAAGAAGATCAACTTTGCATGTTATCGTGACTAGTGCACTGTTGCGCAACCTTTACATGCTATCTCGTTATATGGTCAATTCATTATCATGCTTGTTGTGCTATACTCTCGTGAAAAGTGCTATTGTTCTCTCGTTATCATGCGACATTGCTCTCTAGACTATACATGATCATTCTTTATAGTTATCCTGCTTGATAAGACATTAATCACTTAAAGCATGCCTGTTTATATGAGATATTACGTCCTACTGGGCGTTTATCGCTCATCCTGCGCTATTTATTTCATGTGTTTCAGGTGAGTCTGATGGGGACTACCACACGAATGAGGAAGGGAATGAGCAGGACCAGGAGTGATCCCATTCTACGTCAACCAATGCTTTTTAGTAGTTAGTTAGATATGAGTCAGTCAGTTTGTAATAGTTAGATTTGAATAAAGTATTGTGGGCCCTAGTTTTGGCTCTGATTAGTGTATGTAATAGTTTGAATTGAGGAATTATTAATGAAGTTGGATTTCAATTGGCGTTACTTCAGATTGTGCAATGGTTTGATGTCTATTTATCGCTCTATACTATTTATTTAACTGTATTATCACTCTGATACTTCACGTCGGGGCGTTACACTTCTCATCCTACCGGGGAGATGGAGTAGAGTCTTGAGGATTTGGTTGTCCTGTCCAGCTATCAAGTCGACTATAGTGATCTGACCATGATCAAACTTCGAGTTAGGGCAGTAATACGACCCATAGGAAGCATCCATTTCTTCATCTTCACCATAGTCTTCAGCTTATGATTTCGACTTATGAAATTATTATCTCGATCAAAGCATACCAAATTTTGGCAACCTTGGAGAACTAGTGGCTTAGACAATTCCCATATAGGTGGTGTCACTGCTCCGAGAGAACCCCTCCTATTGCTGAAATTCAGCTACTTGCCATGAAAGATTTTTCACCCACAACTGAGGAATCCACACTCTTGAGTTGAGAGGCATCTCCTCTGACGGGAGCCGATTGCCGGACGTCGGCTGCCAACTGCTGAGCATCGAGCGCCGGATGCCGATCGCTGGGTGCTGGTCGTTAGACGTTGGGCGTCAACCATCAAACTTCGAGCACTAATCGCCAGGTGCCGACTACCAAGCATCGACCGTCAAACCGTCAAGTGGCGAACGTTGGGCATTGGCAGCCAACCGTCGAACGTCAAGCACTGACCTTCGGATACCAACCGTCAACTATCGAAATGTATCTCATTGTCTTCAGATGTTATTTAAGTTAGTTATCAAACAACTCTTTCTTCGTGTCTTAATATATTTAATTATTTTTTACATTTTATATTTAGAGATTAGATGATAAATTAGAAATTAAATATTTTAAATAAGTGTTATCAAATGACTCCTTAAGATGATCTAATTTTAGAAAAGTCAATGTCATCTATGACAAACTCGAAAACATGTTTATTTTAATTTACTTTAATTTTTGGTAATAACCACCATTAGATTGCCCAACTGACCAAAATTGACAATGGTTAATGGTGTTCCTCAATCGCCAGAAGCAATTGCATTAATGTAGTGATAAAGTTACTCTATTGTTTCTCAAGGAAAAAAAAAGCAAAAGACTAGAATGCCACAAGGTAACGAAGGATAATGAGGGAATTTCTTGAGTCATGATTATTAAAGTTGAAATAGCTAGAATGCTGAGGATATGCTGCCATTCCCAACATTGGAAACATCATGTAATGGGAGAAGAGCGAGCTCTTCTACAAATTGATTTGAAGTGCTTAACAACTCATTGATGGGATGTCTTACCCCCACCAAACATATGAGACAGATGCCCCATTAATAAAGTGGAGTCTTTTTTACCCGACTGACTGGTAGAAAGATATTTTCATGGGTGTGGAAATGGATTTTGTTATCCATCAAAATGATTTTCATTTAATTTATTATTTATCATGTTCTCATGTGTATATGGCTGCATATTGCAAATTCAAATCCCGTCTAGTGCTAAGCAAGTCACGAAGACGAAAGGTGAATCGACAATCGCAGAGTGCAAGCGTGCCAGCGATGTGAGTGACAAAGTGTTCTGCCTCCAAGAGTCGAAGGACTTTAGGTCTCTTTGTGCGCCGTTTTACTTCGTCAAACGAAAGTGAATATCGGGTCGGGACCAATATCCCGCCGTTGCCTAAGCGCAACGACATTAATTACATCTCTCTAAGAGAGACAACCCTTGATTAATCACTAGCTTAGAAAGCCTTATGACTTGAGAAGGAAACATCCGATAAAGGTGCAAAAATGATGTCTTGAATTCGAGCCCAAGTGGTAACAAGAAAATATGTCTATTTGAGAGAGGTAAATTTATTGTGATCATTATCATCTTATGTATCATTATCGGATCTCTTTATCCATTTGTTCATTTGTTGTTTGTTTGTTTGTTCGTTTCTTTTATTTATAGAATAGTTCCAATATGTTCTCTTTGTTCCATTTGAAACATGATAGTCATAGTTCTGCTCGTAATTCGGCACTGTTTGATCATTGTGCACTCAGTCGGCAGCACTGACACAACCCATTCGGCGGGGCAGACATCTCATTCGGTGAGGCGTCCACAGTCATTCGGCAAGACACGACTGAATCGACAGAACACAATTGAGTCGGCAAGATCTGATCAAATCAGCAAGACTGCTGAATTGATGGAGCACAACTGAGTCGGCAGGACCCCGCTGAATCAATGAGTCTGCAAGACTATTGATATGTTGTCGACTCACCTAACGAGTAAGAATTCTAAAGGCTCTTACCAACATAAATGCGCGAGAAAAATTTGGCAACACCTCCCCTTATATATGGTAGGGGTGGGGGGGGGGGGGGGGGGGGGGGAGCGCGGTACCTGCCCACCATGATGGAGGCGGTACTAAAAACAAGGTGTTTGTCGTGTACGGAGTCACCCAAATGTCACACGGTGTCAATTCCCGAGGCATACTTACGAGGGAACCGATGAATATCGAGACCAAAAATGAACATTCTCATCAACTGAGGCTTTCCGACTCATCGCCCATGAGGCTTTCCGACTCATTAGTCTAAAACACTTCACTGATTCAGTGAGTCGATATCCTGCTGAATCCTCGCCGACTCATCAGCCCAGAAACGTTATCGGCTCAAAGCCCATGAGGAAAATTCGACAACATCTCCCCTTAACTCATGAAGTGTGGTGGGATCGCAATACCCGCCCATCACGATGGAGACGGTACCAAAAACAGGGTGTATGCCGTGTACGACATCACCCAAATGGCACATGGTACTGATCCCCGAGGCACGCCTGCGAGAGGACCGATTATTATCGAAACCGTAAATAAACCAAGTCGGCGGACCAAAGGTGTTTGAGTCTAGGTAACCGGGCATAGATATCATATTATCTAACCCGAAGTCCTATAGATTTCTCATTTCTGGCTGAGTCGGCAACAAACATGCTTCTGCCTGCATGAGTCGGCATCACCTATTCATAAGGGGACGACTCTCGATCGAAGGGCATACTCATGATAAATGAGCGAGATAGGTTCACATATGAAACTAAAAACATAACTAGGTCAATTCTAAACTCATAAATGGGTTTGAATACCGCACTAATTAGTTCCGTAATGTTTAAAGCCCACTGCCATGGTGAGTCGGCAGCAAACCTTCAACATGAAGAATGGTGATTAACAAGACTTTTTCACCCTTGAAAATAGAAAATCACACCATGCATAAACTTTTGCACATGATCAGACCCTATTTAAGCCTCAGACAGAGCATGGATATTGTGTTATCCAACCCTTTAGCGTTTAGACTTGCTGTTGCCGTAAGTCGGCAAGTATCATTCAAGTAAGCAAAACTTACGACTGAAACAAATGCACACTGTAGAAAGGAAAAATAGTACCACCAATGAAAGTTTGAGGTCTATTACATCACATTTGGGGCTCAGACAAGTATACATATCAGATTATCTACTCTTTGATGCCTAAACACACTCACTGCTGTGAGTCGGTAGCAAACCTTCAAAGAGGACTGAGTACCCAGAATAGATGAAACAGAGCTCTAAATGGGCAAATCAGATGGATGAATAGATTAAAAGCAAGAAGGAAAGAAGAAGAGGACCCCCACGGCTGAGCAAGAGGCTTGGCATCTTTCCTCACAAAAGGAGGTTGGATATTAAGATTATCCACCTCAAACCCATCTGTTACACAGTGGGAAAGGGGAGAAACCTTCAAATAGTACCGGGTTAGCCAAGAAAGGTGAGCATCAAATAATATATTAGTTTCCTATTGCATGGAACGAAGAGTAGATATGCTCCTTTATACATATAAAACTCCCATGACATTAAAAGGCCATAAATGCCCACATGCATCAAGGGGAGGGGAGGACAAGACATGACACAGTGGGAAGAAAGAAGCCTCTCTCTCTCTCTCTCTCTCTCTCCTCTCTCTCTCTCTTCTACTCTATCACCCTCTTCTTCTCTTTCCTTGCTTCTGCTGCAACCCCTTGAAAAAATTGAAGCTTTTGAGCTTCTTTTCTTCTTCTGCCTCGTACCAGTCGCCTGGGGAAGAAGAGAAAAGCCCCAAACCTCCTCTCTTCTCCTCTCTTCTTAGCCTCTTCTTGTTGACTGGGGAAGAAGAGAAAAGCCCCAAACCTCCTCTCTCCTTTTGCTTGTTGTGCAAGCATACTTTTTTTATAGGCCTTTTTAGAACCTCTTTTCCCTTTTTGCCCTCTGGGCATTGAGCTGCCAAGATGACCCTCTTTTCTTTTAGATGGGCCAGCCGATTGTGGACCTCATCATGGGCCTTAACTTTTGGTTTGCATTTCTTTGACATTAACTTTTTAATGTCCACAATGAGCAAAATTGGTGAGAGACAACATTGTTGGTAGCACTTTTGAAGTGTAGATTTCAATCATTTAATGCTTGAAAATCTACTTTTTCTCCCTCTAGTTATCAAACAAGCAAAGTGGATTTTAGATTGTGTAAGAGTAGATTTTAAAAGAGAGGAGAGAGAGAGAGAGAGAAAGAGTGTAATGATGATGTGTTAGATTTTGGGCCTTAAAAGTTGGTGGAAGGGAGCTTTTTAGGAGATTTAGATTTCAAAAAAAATGAAATCCCTAAAATGTTACCAAACAATGTCGTATTGTGATGTCTTGAAAACGTCTAATCAATGACGTTGGAAGAAAGTTGTTGGTAAGTACCACACATTTGAACAGTAGAGGACAGGCAGTGAAGAGAATCTAGCATCCACGATAAAAGAAACACTGTTAAAATTATCGTACAAAAAAAATTGGGGAGATAAATATGGACAGTGATAATTTTAAATCATGTGTAATAATATTTTTGTTTGGTGGACAACAAGTGGATATATAGGGGTTGCATAAGAATAGTTGCTTAGTATTTAGCTATCTAGTCACGAAAATCACTGGACATTATTTATTTTCATAATTAATTAGATGGAAGTATAATTCCATCTTTCTGGAATGGAGGAAAGATATATTAACCTTTATGCACTATGAAGGATGATTATAGTCAAAGGTAAATGGAGAAGATCGAATTTGATCATGATTCCACATTTGCCTCATGATATCTTTGTTGAGTTGGTTTAAAAGATGACTTGTCCTATGAGTGTCGTCCTTTGCCGAGCGTGAATGCTTCATGATCTGAACCCTCTCGGTAGGCATAGAATTTTGGACCAACTTTCTACTCCCCTTATTGTTCCTATGCATGTTCATACCTTTTAGTGTGCATGTTTTTTTCCTTCCATGCTTGAGTTATATATCAAGTGTGCCTCCCCAAGTGATGCATGGGAAGAGACACCATTAATGCAGCATTTTTAAAAAAGTATCAACAATTTTAAAAAGAAATACTTATTATAAGATTATTCTTGTAAAAAAATTAAGGTGAACTTAAAAAAAAATAATATTATTGGTTGAGAGGATTGACAAAGTTCTTCTTTTTTTGCCTTTCGATCATCAAAATTTATTTTTTTGGAATCAACGTTAGCAATAGTATTACAATAAATATTTTTTTTGATAACGAGGAAATCCCGTCCCGTGTGGTTTTGTGGGCTCAAAGATTGGTGTTCGTGAACTCCAAGGTTAGGACTTGGAAGCTCTTACTTTCCGTGTACCCGTATTGCCCTTACCCCACTTGACCGGAAAAACTCCGGATCTACACACTCGAGGATTGCATGTAAATCAGGTAAATCCCCCCCCCCAGGAATTGAACTCGGGACCTCTTGCTTTTAAGCAAGAGTTCTAACCGATCGACCCAACGGGGTCTCTACAATAAATATTTCTCATTACAAAACATAAGCTTAAAGGTCAATAAGAGTCTAATGATTATATTTAGCTTGCAAGGACATAAGAAGATGGGTGCGAGAGGTAACCTAGGCCGAGCATTCTATTAGGAATCATTTAACTTTCCCCAAAATCTACGGATTGAGGTTGAGGATTCATTTTCTTATAAATGAGTCCAACCCTTTGTAGATTCTAATGTGCGATTAAAGTTACTAGCAACTCTATTTGGTTGAGGGTCTCACACTCTCTCTAGATGCTCACACCATTTACCCGTAACAATACCTCTCCTTTACAAGGCTGATGTCCTCATCAACTAGGTGCCGATCAACGTTATGCCCGTTCATGCTCATTAGGTAAAGGGTCTATTGATAGGAATTAGACACTATTTGTTAGGAATCATTTGTCCTTCCCGAAAATCTAGACATTAAGATAAGGGATTTCTTTCTTATAGACTAGTCCAACTCTTTGTAGAATCTAATGTGTTAGTAAAGTCACTATAGCAACTCTGGCTAGTTGAAGGCCTCACACTCCCTCTGGATGCTCATACCATCCACCCATAACACATTCTAGGGATGGACATTGGCCAACCAGGGTATTCCCCCAACCAAACCCCAAAAACCCCTCCACCTCCCACATCTTTTGATTGCTTCAACGCCTATGTGACTCTTACATAAAGCAGCCTTAGAACAATTCAATATTCTTAGCAAACAAAATGTATAATTTGCTCAAAGATTTAGGGCTTGTTTGATAACTCTTAATATATATCTAATGTTTGAAATATTTAGTTTTTAAAATTACAGATTGTTTGATAAAATATCTAAAAATAATATCTGATTTTATCCATTAAGGATGAAAAACAACTTAATTTTTAAGTTAAAAGGAATCGCGTTTTTTTTTTCTTCAAATGCTCAACTTTCTCAACCAGTAGTAGCCTCAGGTTGTCTGAATCAGGCGGCCAATAACCGGCGACCAATGAGTCGTCGGATTCTGCTAGATTGATGTCAAAATCTAGCGACTTCGTCGGCAAAGATTCCGGAGACCAGCTACTGGCGAGTTGTCGTATTACGACGATCGGAAAGTCATCATATTTCAGCGACCGATGAGTCGCTGGATTCCGACGGAGTGTCATGGAATCTGGAGACTCCTCGCTGATGGCTAGAATCCGACGACTAGTGAATTCTCTGGTCATCAGATTCTGACAGTCGACGGTCAAAGTTAGATCGTCGGTTCTCTTTTCATATATTAGATGTTCAAAAATACTTCAATATAATATTTATAAAAAAGATATTAATTTAGATGTTATTTAAGTTAATTATCAAACAATTCTTAATGAATGTCTTACATATATTAAGTACTTTTTAAATTTGATTCAGAGAATAGGTGCTAAATAAAATTCAGACTTAAAAAACTTAAGTGTAACAAATGCCCACCTTAATCTCCTCTAGCTCGTAGCAACACAAAAAGTGGATCCTGTGTGTTATACCCCTGCTTAATTAAGGAGACTCCCAGCTTGACTGCGCCTTCTTAATACCCCCATCACCTGCAATCTTTTTATAAAGCTCCAAAGGGAAAACTGAACCAGTTGATGCTAATAAATTTTGCTTTTCTAGCTTGGACTGCTAATTACTAGTCCGCCGGTTTGTTCCCATGCCGCTAATTTTGCTTTTCTCCTGTCCACAAGAGCACCGTAGGTTTGAAGAGTTCAATGAGTCTAGTACTACTACCAGGACGGCATGGCGAGACCTGCAATCGTGGTTGCAGTATTACTCATCCGAAAGAGAAAGGCTTTGTGCACTTTCCGAAAGTGCACAAAGCCACGTCTTCCTGCACTTCCGTCGCTCCATTGGTCCATGTCAAAGCGCTTCAATGATCCGCTCCACGTCAACACAGCCCTTCCACGCCGCTGCTTCACCCGCCACGCCAGTGCGGGGAGACGCCCCGTCACCTCCACCCCACTCCGCCGCGCGGTGACATGACCTAATGTCCTGATGACATGGTCAAATCCCACTTCAAACGCCGGTTCCCAAATATCCCTCTCTCACCTCTTTCCGCGTTCGCCCTCCCCTTACCTCCTCCTTCCTCTGCACTTCCGAAACGGGAAGAACACCAGTGCCAAAGTCCACGGAGGAGATCACAAACCTGTGCGATCGTGGAAGGAGGGAACCAGTGCGGTCTGGCAATGCAGAGTTCTAGCATGCGGTTGAAGATGATCCCTAGAAGGCAGACACCAAAGGCTTCCGGTGAAGCCGCACCACCGGCGCTTCGGCAAAAAGAACGGAGGAGGAGACAGTGCGCCATCAAGTTTGAGTTCATCAAACGATGGGGCGAAGTGCCAAAGTACGCAGAGAAAAGTTTCTGGGGCACAGAGAGAAAGAAGAATGGTGCAGATATCTCTCTCACACTATATTTTTGAATTACAATTAATAGAACCCTAGTTTTTGCACTTGTCTCTCAAGATTTGTGTTTTCTAAATCTTAAAAATATAGTACCTTTTGGAACCTAAAATGAGCATTTTTTAGGTCATGGTAAGCATTTTGGAGACCCAAATGTGTGCGTTCTTCACATTTTCATATATTTTTTTAATTTTCTCGTGACCCGTATTTTGAGATGTTCAGGAAATCATCAACTATTGGAGCCCAAGAACACTATTTTTGTATACTAATATGAGTATTTTGGTGTACATCTTAATTTGGGATGCTTATGAGAGCTCCACATTTTGGAGCCCAAGTACTGTATTTGGTAGCTTAATATTCTATTGCAGCCTACATTGAGCATTTTGAACCTCAACTTGCCTTTATATTCATCTCAACAAAATTGTTTAGATCTATTTTTTTTTTACTTGAGCAGAGCATGTGAAGCACATATACAGAATTATTTCAAATTCATTTGGCATGGCTTGTTAATTTGTGATGTTAACGGGTTTGTAGTAGATTTTGTGTCTATATTTTAGGCAATGTTTCACATTTTGGAGCCAACTTTCCTGTTTGATAGCTAACATTAGAGTTTGCAGTCGACACATAGTATTTTGGAGCTCATTTTATAAAAAATCACCTTAATGTAGATTGTTTGGATCCTTTTTTTTTTTTACATGGCATAAGCATGTTAAGTATTTTGGACTCCCCAATTTGTGCATTCTTCACATGTACACAATTATTTCAAATTTCATTTGGCATGGCTTGTTAATTTGTGATGTTTAATCGGTTTTCCTAGAGTTTGTGTCTTTATTTTAGGGAAAGTTTCACATTTTGAAGTCCAACTTTCCTATTTGGTAGCCTAACAGTAGTGTTTGCAGGCTATAGATAGTATTTGGAGCTCATCTTTTATAAAAAATCACCTTTATAGGATTGTTTGCATCCCTTTTAATTTTATTTACATGCCATAAGTATGCTAAGCATTTTGGACTCCCAAATTTTGTGCAATCTTCACATATCCAGAAATATTTCAAATTTCATTTGGCATGGCCCATTCATTTGGTATGTTTAAAGGGTTTTCCTACATTTTCTGTGTACATGTTGGAAACTTGAAATTTGTGCATTCTTCACATATTTAGAAATTTTCAATTTATTTGGCACCATATTTTGGAGCCCAACTATCATATTTGTAGCATAACAGAGGTCATTTGCAGCCCTATTGTGAGCAATTTGGAATTTGTCCATGACATAAGCATGTTAAACAACTGTCAGCCTAAAATTTGTCCATTCTTTACATATCCAGAAAATTTCAATTTACTCGTGCATGGATTGTTAATTAAAGGTTAGAAAATCTCCACATTTAGAGCCCAAGTACTATATTGGTAGCCTAATGGGTGTGTTTTGCAGACTATATTGAGCATTTTGGAACTTAACTGTCTTCATATTCATCTCAACAAAATTACTTACATCACTTTTTTTTTTTTTTGTAAACTTGACGTCAGCATTCTTCACATATCTAGAATATTTTTAATTTCATTTGACATAGCCCGTTAATTTGAGATGTAAGCAATTTAACTAAAATGTTTCCTATTTGGTAGCCTGATAGTAATTTTGCAGCCTATAGACTGGAGCTCAAAGTTTTTAGAAGATCATTCAATAGTAATGTTTGGATCCCCTTTTTTTTGACATGGCATAAGCATGTTATTTAATTAATTTTCAGCCCCAAGTTCATGCATTGTTCACATATTAAGATGTTTTCAAAATTTATTTTAGAAGATGGTCCGTTAATTTGGTATGTGTATGGGGTTTTGTACTTCTTGTGGCCATGTTTTAGGAACTATAAGCACTTTGAAGCCCATATACCTGATCATTTTAGAGCTTATATTTTCTTCTTAATCACCTCAATAGCATGCTTTACATTTTTTGTTCACATGGAACCTAACAAATTTCTTGAAATTTTCTACAGAATTTAAAAATGCTTTGAACGACATCTGCTCCTTAGAGAACTATGTGAATGAGAGAGATCAAATGGGCTTTCGTGATTGCCATAGGGCCATGTTGAGGACACCCCATTTGCTCCTTTTGTTGACAGCAATCATCGAGCCATATTCAAGATGACTCTTATAGAGGAGATTGCTCATACCTATAAGGGTGCAAGTAATTTTCAGGTAGGCGAGAAAACTCTTACATTTACTGTTGAAGATGTCGCCCTCATTTTGGGTTTACCTTTGTCATGCCCCGCCAATTTAGCAGCGGAATAAATCGGGGAGGCATGAACAACGAGTATGGTAATGTAAATTGCGCATACATTCACAAATATCAGAGCAACTAATGAACAATAATTACAATAAAACTCATCATTTTATTGATAATTCATCTAAACTATTACAACCACTAATTCAGAGCCAAAACATAGGGCTCAATGACATTATTGCATTGGAAAAGAAATCTAAAGTAAATATCTAACTAGACTTTAAGGTACGAAGGACATTCCATCGCTATGACTTCAGGACGCTCATCACTCCAGTCCAATCCGTTGTTGGGTGTAAGGTCATTCCTTGACTTACCTGAAAACACAATAACAAATAACGAAGGGTGAGCGATAACACTCAGTAGGACTTAATATCTCGTGTAAACAAGCATGCTTTAAGTGATTAATGTCTTGTATCGCAGGTTAACTAGAGAGAACGATCATGTATGGTCAAGAGAGTAATAATACAAGATAACAAGTGAATGATAATAAATTTCTCAAAAATATTGCAAAATTAGGATGGCAACATAACAAGATAGTGCGTAACAAGATAGTGTATAACAAGATAGCGTGTATCAAATTGGCATGAAATAGGATAGCTTGTATCAAGGTGGTGTGTAACGAGATAGCTTGTAAAGAGATAGCATGTAATGAGATAACGTGTATGGTTGCACAATAGTGCACTAGTCGAGTACGACAATAGTCACTTTAGGACAGTAGTCGTTTAACGATAGTACATTTCGTCTGAACTCCTCAGACTAATGTTAATCAGTCAGTGCTAGCACACTAATAGCACAGAACTGGCACAATATGTCTGAACTCCTCAGACTAATAGTAAAACAATTAGATGTCTAGCCAATGTCGAGATAGTCAGAACCGGTGCAATGCATAACACCGTCAATAGCCCCTGCAGGTATTTTCGGGTGGCTCTCTGCCCCCAGGACTAGATTGGAGCCCCTCGGACACTCTCCGTGCCCTGCACACTTAGCATTAAAGTTAGTAGGTCACCAGACCCATATTATGGCGCTAGACAGTCATGTATAGTACAAGCAATGGGAGCCACAACAGCTCAAGAGTTTCAAGAGAGTACTAGATGAATAGACGAGATAGTAGAGTGAACGTGAACAGATGAGAGTACAAGGATAGTAGACGAGATAGGGGTATAATCGTAAAACAACGATAAACCACGATAGTAACGGTTGCACAGTACCAGGTCGGGTACCGGCAGTCAGGTAGAAGTCACATCCGCCCATTAGCCGTGCCGCGTACACGAGCCAGATGGTCCGGCGTGATCACAAGATAAGAGAGATCTCACTAAGGCTGTTTGGATCGTACTGATCCCTAAGAGTGTAACGGGATTTAAAGGTACAACCAGCTCGTCGGCTAAGGACGTGCGCCAAAGCCAAGAAGACTTACGGAGGCCTTGACAAGGAGTCCCTAGTCCAGTCGAGAGTATTCCCGGTGGAGAGGTGGTCCATGTCAAGAGAAAGTGTGTAACGAAACGTTGTCCGTCTTGCCTCGAGTGCTCGAAGGCAGAGGGACGCGATAACGGTGTACAAATCACGCGAGTAAAACGAAGACATGTGTCATTTAAATAATAGGAAAATTAGGTAATTAATTTCACTTAATTACCAGATACATTATTGAGTAATTTAATAGGGTCAAATGCAATAAACAATGTTTAGTGTGCAAGTGTAAAGAAATCATGAGAATAGAGTAAGTCGTGCTCACGGCTTTTAAATTAATAAGAGTCATTTAAATATTATCCAATAAAAATATTCAGATCATTTATTAAGCTTAACAGTACATGGTTTAACTTGTACAAGGATTAGATGGCATTTAAAGCAGGGATATAAGAGCAATTAAAGGTTATGGCCGAAATTTCAAGAACGGGACGGGGGTTCCAGTCGCGATCATGTCGCAACGGGGCGCATGGGCGCGTTAAGCATCGTATCGCGATAGGGTATCCTGTCGCGGTTCAGGTTGCGGTGGTGCGGCCTGGCGCGACAGGTGAACCGGTCGGCCTGGCCCGGTTCGGGTTTGGGAACACGGCGGTGAGGCCCGTCGTGTTCATGACGCGACGTGGAAGCCTACCGCGACACTCCTGTTATCGCGGCGTATCGCGCCGTCGCGATAACAGGGGCGGTCCAGTTTTTCCCCTTTTTCTCTAAATAGACCCTTCTTGACATAGGGTCATTCTAAATTTAGTATAAAACTGCACAGTGATCCAAAAAGCACGAAACTAGTTTTAAACGAAATTAGACATGTATATCTATCAACATGCATGATTAATTTGAAAATAGACATGGTTTAGACATGCGTTGATCAGGTTACTTTTCGGTGACCTAAACAGGCGTAGTTAGGGTTCAATGAATTAATTAGAGATGTATACATGATGAAAAATTCTGAAACTAGCGGCGTTTGAAAGCTAACATGTAGTAGTATTTATGATAATTTTATCATGGAATGATATCAAGTTTGCACGAGGTTAAAAAGGAAACAAGGAGGGTCGAGTGCACAGGTCTGATAGATATTCAAATATTTAATTCTCCCTCATGGGAGATTGAAATCAAGCAAGACCATGGGCGTTTGAAAGATAATAAGATGTAGTATTTCTGAGAATTTTATGAAAGCATGAGAGCAAGTACACGTTGGGGATTATAGAAAACACAAGATCTCAGTTCATGGTAATAGTAGGACTTCATGAATTAAATTCGCCCAAATGGGTGAATGCAATACCACGAAACCATAGGGCTTTTGAAGAGGTACATGAAGGCTACCTAGGGTAATTATTTCACGATTTTAGCTTGAGAGATTGCCTACCTTTTTCGTGGAGTAAGAAAGCCCTAGTTTGGATGACGAAATTATGAAAACCCTTCTTGCTCCAAGCCTTCTCCTTCCTTGCTCCTTGGTCCAAATCTTCTCCTCTTCCTCTCCAAAAGTCTTAGCACGAAATTGTGGGGTGCTAGGGTCAAATGGGGGGGTTTTGATAGCTTGTAGAGTTCTAAATCACCTAAAACTCTTTCCTCCTCATTTAATTACGAATTTTCATAATTATCACATATTTTTCTTGCTATATCTATCTAATTGGGTAAGGGAGAGGTCTAATTTCGTGGGTAATGGTTTAGGATATGATTAGGACTCTTATTAAGATATATATGAGTCATATTAGTGCTTTAATGACCCCTTTTTAATTAAGAGATAATATAGTTACGAATTTCCCTATTTAATTTGGGTCTCTTATATTTAACCCAATTGTCTCTCATCTAAATCCCAATTTTAGATTAGGATAGAGTCCTATTGGGTTAGACTAGGGTTAGGACTCTTTTTAAGATGATTAAGAGTTAAAATACTCATTATCTTAACCCTTTTCTATTTATTAATATTTTAGGTACGAATTTCACTTATTTAACTCTCATCTCATGGTGGACTCTTCATAATTGGGCCCAAAACTTTATGCTAGGACCATTAGTAAAACCCATTACTAATTTGACTTAATGGGTATTTATTTAATTCCAATTATTCACCCTTTATCCTTATGTAAATCTATTTATCACACT
>JACBKR010005049.1:0-18792 GCA_014218235.1 Colocasia esculenta
TCTTCAGGAAACACATCGGGGTAATCTTAGACTATGTGGATGTCTTCCATCTTAGAACCCTTCTTTTCCACAACTACGGCTGCTGGGAAAGCAATACACCCTTTCCTTATCATGTTATGGGCTTTTATGGCGGAGATTAGAGACATCCATCTCTCATGACTAAGCCGAGAGAATGCCAATTTAGGAAAGTCACTAAAGGTAACCTTCCCTTTCTTACAGTTGACACTTGCCCCATATGTGGACAACCAGTCGGCTCCCAAAATTACATCATAGCCTTCCATGGGCATACACACCAGGTCGACTTTTAGGTTATGGTCTCCGATCATTACATCGGCAGAGGGAAAATATTTGTTCAATTTCTCCTTCTCTCCTAGTGGCGTTGTGATAGAGAACTCACAACCCATGGATATAGGTTTTGTAGTTAGGGTATCAAAAAAGTGTTGAGATATAAAGGAATAGTTGCTCCAGTATCAAATAAGACAAATGCTGATAAGGAGAAAACATGTAGGGTACCTTCTACCACGCCACCGTCCGTAGCGGGTTCCTCATCATGCAGGGCTTGCAATCTTCCCTGTTTCTTAGGCGCATTAGAGCGCCTTTCATTCTCTTTCAGTAGCGGCACTCGGGGATGCGGTGTTCGCGACGTCCACAGCGCAGACATGCACTGACTATTCTCCAGCATTCGTCAACAGTGTGACCTGGCTTGTCACAATGCTTGCAGTTGTTCTTGGCTGGAGTGTTGGGTACGAAGACCTTCGGTTCCTTTCTTGGATGGATCCCTCCGTGATGTTGAAGGGACGCTTCTTGCCATTAGTAGGCTTAGAAGATGACTGACCGAGGTCATTTCCTTTTTCACGAACTTCCCTTTGATACGATCGATGAAGTCCGTAGCATCTTCCAGCAGCTGAGCTGTGATACCCCGAAATTTTCTTTCTTTTATATGATGCGTATGTCTTAACTTGTCGCGTGAGTAGCGTGGGTATTCAACTGTGCATATTATCATTTCTATACTTTCTCATTAGTTCATGTATGTATATACAGGATAGTTAGGTAAGAATAGGCAATTAGTTAAATTTATGTATAAGGTGTATACCAAAAATCTGAGGCATAAAATAGTTAAGTAATATTGTGCATGTGATAAGTAAATAATGATATAGGCCATGTAGGATCATGAGAGCTATTTCTGTAAAGTATAAATATAAACATGAGTGTGCATGCATTATCTAGCTATCAATGAAGGCATTATTTAATTATTAATGTATCTATGGCATTTAGTTATTTTAAACATGTTGTAAGTAACCATGGTGTATATAGGTGTACATATATATGCTAATCTTGTTTAAATGATACTTATTACTTTAAGCATGATAAATTATTATGATGTGTAAGATGCTTGAATGATAATGTATATGTAAAATTTGAATAATGATGAACGCATTTCATTATAAATACATGCGATGTATGTAGTCATCTAATGTTAATGTATATGTGCTTATGTGCATATTATTGATGTATATTATCCTTAATTATGATTAGTATAAGTTATATTGAAATAAAATAATGGAATGAGTGTATTTCATGTGGTAGGGTATATGTGATTATTTTTATATACATTAAATTATTTTAGTGTTTTTACGCATTTATTTCGGAGTTTATCAGGGTCTTGATTGCACTGGGGAGTTGGCGGCCAAGGCCTGGACTCCAGAGTTGTTGGCGTCCACATCCATGGACGCCAACCCAAGTAGGCGACCACCCCTGGACGCCAACCTCAAGTTGGCGGCCATCCCCTTGACGTGAACTGTGCAGTTGACTACAACCGATGTTGACATCAATATCATCCTGCGTAACGGTTCCAGATTTGTTAACGCTCGCTTTATGGCCGGTTCCAGTTTAGGAAACCCTTCCTAGACCTTGGTAACCTACCCCAGTGCATACCCAACCTATCCAACTTTATAAAAACCCATTTTCGGGCCGCACAAAGCCCTTTCGATCATTGTGAAACCCTAGTTTTCCCTGTGAGAAAAGCTGAACTTCCCAAGCTCTGATCCGGCGACTGGAGGATTTTCTGGGAGATGTATGATGACTGGAGCGTAGTCTAACTATCAAGGAGGCATCCCAACCCCGAGGAACGATCTACATTGACGGAGAATACAGATTCAAGGAGTTTCTCTGAGCACCCTCTTGCTCTGGCCGAGGAGGGCTTCAACGACAAAGATTTGATCTTCTAGGATTTTAATAGAGGCAAGTAACCTATGTACATCTTTCCTATACATGTCCCTAGGTCCTATGATTTTTACGGATTTTTCCTCGCGTCCTGGACCCTCAAATTTCCCCGTACATGTGAATGTGTCTGTGCATATTACTGTCTGGAAGTTGACGGCAACATCCCTTGCCGTTAAGTTCATCAGTTGACGGCAAGAGATGTCGCAGTTAACCCAGTTGGCGGTCAGGACCATGCAGTTAAGTTCGTTAGTGTTCTGAAAAATGCTGTTTAATATATTTAAATGATTCTGGGTATGTTTTTCCTGCTGAAATGTATATGAGGGGTCAAGGGTTTTAGTAGGTCATATCATGAGGTTTTCGTGAATTTTCATGATTTATGTTATTTATTAAATTATGGAGATCGAATTATGACCATAAGATGAGCATGTTTAATCTGTATAATTAGGACGATTGTGAGTTCGAGCATGGTGAATTTTTTGTAAGGAATGATTATAGTATAAACACATTGACACTATCAAATTAGACTATTTTATTGGAATCTCTGTTTTAAGAAATTTGTGAGAAATGCACCTGCAGCTTGGATTAATTGTTATAATTACATTTTTTATTCATAAAATTCCAAAAATTGAGCATGTGTTTTGTTTATTGTCTTTAACTTATGATAAAAATTTTGTGAAGTTCTAATGACAGTAGGTATTTTCATGGTTTTAAATGTGAAAATAACCATGTTGTGCATGTTAGAGTAATATAGTATAAATGGAAAGTTAGCAGCATGTTAATGCCTTATCTTGAGTGATTTATCACTGTTAAATAGCAATGTGAATTTCTGTAAATGGGAATGTGAGTATTATGCGAAGTGAACATAGAATTGAATGAAAGATGTGTATAAGCATGAGTAATAATGTATGAGAATGAGAATGTGGTTAAGGTAAAATGTGTGCCAAGAGTGACACTGCTACCATAGGGGTCTGAGAGCTATACCATAGAAAAGTCCCTATGGAAGGCTCAACGTTATGAGATAAATCCTAAGGGCATTAGGATAAAATCCTGGAGGTAGACAAGTACCGCTGGTTAGGTGGAGAGGGTTTCTCTCAGTTCTACGCAGTTACCTAGATTTGTCACGCATTGCCTAGGTGATGAATATGTGAAAGTGAGTGTTTAGTGCTAAGTGATAAGCTAAGTGCTAAAGTGATTGTTTTCCTCTACTTGGTAGTTAGGACTATGTGTCACGGAAACTTAAGAGATTAAATGTGAACATAGTGTAAAGTGATAAATGTGAATGCAAGAGTAAGTGCAATGGAAGGAGTGAAAATTAATATGTAAGGAAGAGTAAAAGCTATCAAAAGTACAAGTGTATGTGAAAACCAATGTATCATTACATGTTTATTTATTTATGTCATTCATGTGTTACTATTATATTTATAATATCATGTTTAGTACCATGTTTAATGTTATGTGATATAGTTTAATAATCTCCATATGGTGGTATGTATGAATATGTGCATGTAAACATGTAAAAATGCAATGCGGAAGAATGAGTAGGTAATTTGGCAATGAATAAGATGGCATGAAAATAAGTGTAAATCCATGTAATTAAGTTTAATTCATGTCAAAACAGCAAGATAATGAGATTTTTTTTTTTATAAACACACGAAATAATGTCTAAGTTCTATGATAGAATTGCTATTCATTTAGTATGTAGTTTCATGCTTAAATTGTAGATGATACCATCCGATTTGAATGTATTAAATCTTTATTCCATGATTAATAAAGGTGATATCATGGTGAATTATCATATTAAAAAAGCAAATGAAATGTGTAAATAAATGAGAAAAGTGCATGTGCAAAATAAATAGAGATCATGTTAGGTTGTTATCTACGTTATGTATAATTGCATGTTCTAATTGGTAGAGCTGTTACACAATAAGGAAAAATGTTTAGACTAATATATCATGCACTACAAGAAAAATCGGAAATAAAGACCGAAATATTCGGTCTCTATTCGGTCTTTATTCGGTCCCTAAACATCTCAGAGACCGAATAGGGACCGAATAGTGACCAAATATGTCGTCAAAAACTTCTGGTCACAATCTGTGACCCATTAAATTCGGTCCCTATTCGGTCACTAAATAGGCCGATGGGACCGAATAAGATCGGTCCCTATTTAGGGACCGAATATTCGGTCCCAGTTCGGTCCCTATATAGAGACCGAAAAGGACAAATATCGGTCCCTATTAGGACCAAATAATTCGGTCCCTATTCGGTCCCTATTTAGGGACCGAATAGGGACTGAATTTCGGTCCCTATAGGGACCGAATGATGATCCCTATTCGGTCCCTATTTAGGGACCGAATATTCAGTCCCTATTCGGTCCCTAAGATAGGGACCGAATAGGGACCGAATTATTTCGGTCCCTAATCGGTCTCTATTTTTAAATATTTTTTTTAATATATACTTTTTAAGAAAATAACCTGCTTAATAAAATAAATAATATCCACAACATAATAATTGTCCACAAAAAAAGTCTACAACACAAAATAATAAAATATCCACAACAAAACAATAATAAAATATCGACAACATCAACAATAATAAAATATCCACAACACAAGAATAATAAAATGTCCACAACATCAGAATAATAAAATGTCCACAATAAGAATAAAAATATCCACAACATCACAATAATATAATGCCAACACATAATAAAATGTCTACACATAAAAATAATGAAATGAAATCATGATGCCTCGTCTTCGTCTTCATCCTCGTGTCCTCCCACTCCACTCCACCCGATGAAGGAACCTACAATACATATATAACAATAATAAGTTAAAATTAAATACTATTATAAGCAATAACTTTTTTAGAAGATAAATTAAATAAAACTATAAGCAATGAGGTCAATTAGATGAGTATTCTAATTTTGGACCATGAAACCGAAGTTCTTCATTTTTTAACTAAACTAACTTGGTTAAGACGACTTGCGCGTCGCGGTCAAACCAGGAGTCCGAATTGAACTATGTCAGTTTCCACAAGTCACACTCATCGGCCCGACCGTGCTGGAACAAACCGGAGGCCAATCGGAAGAGTATTTCTAACATTGGACCCTCAAACCGAAGTTTTTCATTTTTTAACTAAACTAACTAACTTGGTAAGACGACTTGGAGCGTCGAATCAAATCGGGAGTCCGAATTGAACTCCGTCAGTTTCCACAAGTCACACTCATCGGCCCGACCGTGCTGGAACAAACCGGAGGCCAATCGGATGAGTATTTCTAATTTTGGTCCCTCAAATCGAAGTTTTTCATTTTTAACTAAACTACTTGGTTAAGACGACTTGGAGCGTCGAGGTCAAACCGGGAGTCCGAATTGAACTCCGTCAGTTTCCACAAGTCACACTCATCGACCCGACCGTGGCTGGAACAAACCGAGGGCCATTGGAGAGTATTTCAAATTTTGGTCCCTCAAATTGAAGTATTTCATTTGTTAACTAAACTAATTGGTTAAGACGACTTGGCGCGTCGCGGTCAAACCGGGAGTCCGAATTGAACTCCGTCAGTTCCAAGTCACACTCATCGACTCGACTCCGACCGTGCTGGAACAAATCGGAGGCCAATGGAAGAATATTTCTAATTTTGGTCCCTCAAATCGAAGTATTTCATTTTTTAACTAAACTAACTTGATTAAGACGACTTGGCGCATCGCGGTCAAACCGGGAGTCCGAATTGAACTATGTCAGTTTCCACAAGTCACACTCATCGGCCCGACCGGCTGAGGAACAAACCGGAGGCCAATTGGAAGAGTATTACTAACATTGGACCCTCAAACTGAAGTTTTCATTTTTTAACTAAACTAACTGGCTAAGACAACTGGAGCGTCGAGGTCAAATCGGGAGTCCGAATTGAACTCCGTCAGTTTCCACAAGTCACACTCATCGGCCCGACCGTGCTGGAACAAACCGGAGGCCATCGGATGAGTATTTCTAATTTTGGTCCCTCAAATCGAAGTTTTTCATTTTTTAACAAAACTAACTTGGTTAAGACGACTTGGAGCGTCGAGGTTAAACCGGAGTCCGAATTGAACTCCGTCAGTTTCCACATGTCACACTCATCGACCCGACCGTGCTGGAACAAACCGGAGGCCAATTGGAAGAGTATTTCTAATTTTGGTCCCTCAAATCGAAGTATTTTATTTTTTAACTAAACTAACTTGGATAAGACGACTTGGCGTGTCGGGTCAAACGGGGAGTTCGAATTGAACTCCGTCAGTTTCCACAAGTCACATCATCGGCTCGACGTGTTGGAACAAACCAGAGGCCAATCGAAGAGTATTTCTAACATTGGACCCTCAAACCGAAGTTTTTCATTTTTTAACTAAACTAACTTGGTTAAGACGACTTGGAGCGTCGAGGTCAAATCGGGAGTCCGAATGAACTCCGTCAGTTTCCACAAGTCACACTCATCGGCCCGACCGTGCTGGAAGAAATCGGAGGCCAATCGGATATGTATTTCTAATTTTGGTCCCTCAAATCTAAGTTTTTATTTTTTAACTAAACTAACTTGGTTAAGACGACTTGGAGTGTCGAGGTCAAACCGGGAGTCAGAATGAACTCCGTCAGTTTCCACAAGTCACACTCATCGATCCGACCGTGGTGGAACAAACGAGGCCAATTGGAAGAGTATTTCTAATTTTGGTCCCTCAAATCGAAGTATTCATTTTTTAACTAAACTAACTTTGTTAAGACGACTTGGCGCGTCGCGGTCAAACCGGGAGTCCGAATTGAACTCCGTCAGTTTCCACAAGTCACACTCATCGACCCGACCATGCTGGAACAAACCGGAGGCCAATGGGAAGAGTATTTCTAATTTTGGTCCCTCAAATCGAAGTATTTAATTTTTTAACTAAACTAACTTGGTTAAGACGACTTTGCGCGTCGCGGTCAAAACGGGAGTCCGAATTGAACTCCGCTGTTTCCACAAATCACACTCATCGACCCGACCGTGCTGGAACAAACCGGAGGCAATCGGATGAGTATTTCTAATTTTGGTCCCTCAAACCGAAGTATTCAGTTTTAACTAAACTAACTTGGATAAGACGACTTGGCGTGTCGCGGTCAAACCGGGAGTCCGAATTGAACTCCGTCAGTTTCACAAGTCACACTCATCGACCGACCGTGTTGGAACAAACCGGAGGCCAATTGGAAGAGTATTTCTAATTTTGGTCCCTCAAATCGAAGTATTTCATTTTTTAACTAAACTAACTTGGTTAAGACGACTTGGCGCGTCGCGGTCAAACCGAGAGTCCGAATTGAACTCCGCCAGTTTCCACAAGTCACACTCATCGACCCGACCATGCTGGAACAAACCGGAGGGCAATCGGATTAGTATTTCTAATTTTGCTCCCTCAAACCAATGTTTTTCATTTTTTAAGTAAACTAACTTGGTTAAGACGACTTGGCGCATCACGGTCAAACCGGGAGTCTGAATTGAACTCCGTCAGTTTCCACAAGTCACACTCATCGACCCGACCGTGCTGGAACAAACCGGAGGCCAATGGGAAGAGTCTTTCTAATTTTGGTCCCTTAAATCGAAGTATTTCATTTTTTAACTAAACTAACTTGGTTAAGACGACTTGGCGCGTCGCGGTCAAACCGGGAGTCCGAATTGAACTATGTCAGTTTCCACAAGTCACACTCATCGGCCCGACCGTGCTGGAACAAACCGGAGGCCAATCGGAAGAGTATTACTAACATTGGACCCTCAAACCGAAGTTTTTCATTTTTTAACTAAACTAACTTGGTTAAGACGACTTGGAGTGTCGAGGTCAAACCGGGAGTCAGAATTGAACTCCGTCAGTTTCCACAAGTCACACTCATCGATCCGACCGTGGTGGAACAAACCGAGGCCAATTGGAAGAGTATTTCTAATTTTGGTCCCTCAAATCGAAGTATTTCATTTTTTAACTAAACTAACTTTGTTAAGACGACTTGGCGCGTCGCGGTCAAACGGGAGTCCGAATTGAACTCCGTCAATTTCCACAAGTCACACTCATCGACCGACCATGCTGGAACAAACGGAGGCCAATGGAAGAGTATTTCTAATTTTGGTCCCTCAATCGAAGTATTTATTTTTTAACTAACTAACTTGGTTAAGACGACTTTGCGCGTCGCGGTCAAACCGGGAGTCCGAATTGAACTCCGTCTGTTTCCACAAATCACACTCATCGACCCGACCGTGCTGGAACAAACCGGAGGGCAATCGGATGAGTATTTCTAATTTTGGTCCCTCAAACCGAAGTATTTCAGTTTTTAACTAAACTAACTTGGATAGACGACTTGGCGTGTCGCGGTCAACCGGGAGTCCGAATTGAACTCCGTCAGTTTCCACAAGTCACACTCATCGACCCGACCGTGCTGGAACAACGGAGGCCAATGGAAGAGTTTCTAATTTTGGTCCCTCAAATCGAAGTATTTCATTTTTTAACTAAACTAACTTGGTTAAGACGACTTGGCGCGTCGCGGTCAAACCGAGAGTCCGAATTGAACTCCGCCAGTTTCCACAAGTCACACTCATCGACCCGACCATGCTGGACAAACAAACCGGAGGGCAATCGGTTAGTATTTCTAATTTTGCTCCCTCAAACCAATGTTTTTCATTTTTTAAGTAAACTAACTTGGTTAAGACGACTTGGCGCATCACGGTCAAACGGGAGTCTGAATTGAACTCCGTCAGTTTCCACAAGTCACACTCATCGACCCGACCGTGCTGGAACAAACCGGAGGCCAATGGAAGAGTCTTCTAATTTTGGTCCCTTAAATCGAAGTATTTCATTTTTTAACTACTAAACTAACTTTGTTAAGACGACTTGGCGCGTCGCGGTCAAACCGGGAGTCCGAATTGAACTATGTCAGTTTCCACAAGTCACACTCATCGGCCCGACCGTGCTGGAACAAACCGGAGGCCAAAGGAAGAGTATTACTAACATTGGACCCTCAAACCGAAGTTTTTCATTTTTTAACTAAACTAACTTGGCTAAGACTACTTGGAGCGTCGAGGGTAAACCGGGAGTCAGAATTGAACTCCGTCAGTTTCCACAAGTCACACTCATCGACCCGACCGTGCTGGAACAAACCGGAGGGCAATCGGATGAGTATTTCTAATTTTGGTCCCTTAAACCAAAGTTTTTCATTTTTTAACTAAACTAACTTGGTTAAGACGACTTGGCGCGTCGCGGTCAAACCGGGAGTCCGAATTGAACTCCGTCAGTTTCCACAAGTCACACTCATCGACCCGATCGTGCTGGAACAAATCGGAGGCCAATTGGAAGAGTATTTCTAATTTTGCTCCCTAAAATCGAAGTATTTCATTTTTTAACTAAACTAACTTGGTTAAGACGACTTGGCACATCGCGGTCAAATCGGGAGTCCGAATTGTACTCCGTCAGTTTCCACAAGTCACACTCATCGACCCGACGTGCTTGAACAAACCGGAGGCCAATGGGAAGAGTATTCTAGTTTTGGTCCCTCAAACGAAGTATTTCATTTTTAACTAAACTAACTTGGTTAAGACGACTTGGCGCGTCGCGGTCAAACGGGAGTCCGAATTGAACTATGTCAGTTTCCACAAGTCACACTCATCGGCCCGACCCTGCTGGAACAAACCGAGGCCAATCGGAAGAGTATTACTAACATGGACCCTCAAACCGAAGTTTTTCATTTTTTAACTAAACTAACTTGGCTAAGACTACTTGGAGCGTCGAGGTCAAATCGGGAGTCCGAATTGAACTCCGTTAGTTTCCACAAGTCACACTCATCAGCCCGACCATGCGGGAACAAACCCGAGGCCAATCAGATATGTATTTCTAATTTTGGTCTCTTAAATCGACGTTTTTCATTTTTTAACAAACCTAACTTGGTTAAGACAACTTGGAGCGTCGAGGTCAAACCGGGAGTCAGAATTGAACTCCGTCAGTTTCCACAAGTCACACTCATCGACCCGACCGTGCTGGAACAAACCGGAGGCCAATTGGAAGAGTAAGTATAATTTTGGTCCCTCAAACCGAAGTTTTTCATTTTTTAATAAATAACTTGGCTAAGACTACTTGGAGCGTCGAGGTCAAATCGGGAGTCCGAATTGAACTCCGTTAGTTTCCACAAGTCACACTCATCAGCCCGACCGTGCTGGAACAAACGGAGGCCAATCAGATATGTATTTCTAATTTTGGTCCCTCAAATCGACGTTTTTCATTTTTAACAAACCTAACTTGGTGAAGACAACTTGGAGCGTCGAGGTCAAACCGGGAGTCAGAATTGAACTCCGTCAGTTTCCACAAGTCACACTCATCGACCCGACCGTGCTGGAACAAACCGGAGGGCAATCGGATGAGTATTTCTAATTTTGGTCCCTAAACCAAAGTTTCATTTTTTAACTAAACTAACTTGGTTAAGACGACTTGGCGCGTCGCGCGTCAAACCGGGAGTCCGAATTGAACTATGTCAGTTTCCACAAGTCACACTCATCGGCCCGACCGTGCTGGAACAAACCGGAGGCCAATCGGAAGAGTATTCTAACATTGGACCCTCAAACCGAAGTTTTTCATTTTTTAACTAAACTAACTTGGCTAAGACTACTTGTAGCGTCGAGGTCAAATCGGGAGTCCGAATTGAACTCCGTAGTTTCCACAAGTCACACTCGTCAGCCCGACCGTGCTGGAACAAACCGGAGGCCAATCAGATATGTGTTTCTAATTTGGTCCCTTAAATCGACGTTTTTCATTTTTTAACAAACCTAACTTGGTTAAGACAACTTGGAGCGTCGAGGTCAAACCGAGAGTCAGAATTGAACTCCGTCAGTTTCACAAGTCACACTCATCGACCCGACCGTGCTGGAACAAACCGGAGGGCAATCGGATGATTATTTCTAATTTGGTCCCTTAAACCAAAGTTTTTCATTTTTTAACTAAACTAACTTGGTTAAGACGACTTGGCGCGTCGCGGTCAAACCGGGAGTCCGAATTGAACTCCGTCAGTTTCCACAAGTCACACTCATCGACCCGATCGTGCTGGAACAAATCGGAGGCCAATTGGAAGAGTATTTCTAAATTTGCTCCCTAAAATCGAAGTATTTCATTTTTTACTAAACTAACTTGGTTAAGACGCTTGGCACATCGCGTCAAACCGGGAGTCCGAATTGTACTCCGTCAGTTTCCCAAAGTCACACTCATCGACCCGACCGTGCTTGAACAAACGGAGGCCAATGGAAGAGTATTTCTAGTTTTGGTCCCTCAAATCGAAGTATTTCATTTTTTAACTAAACTAACTTGGTTAGACGACATGGCGCGTCGCGGTCAAACCGGGAGTCCGAATTGAACTATGTCAGTTTCCACAAGTCACACTCATTGGCCCGACCGTGCTGGAACAAACCGGAGGCCAATCGGAAGAGTATTACTAACATTGGACCCTCAAACTGATGTTTTTCATTTTTTAACTAAACTAACTTGGCTAAGACTACTTGGAGCGTCCGAGGTCAAATCGGGAGTCCGAATTGAACTCCGTTAGTTTCCACAAGTCACACTCATCAGCCCGACCGTGCTGGAACAAACCGGAGGCCAATCAGATATGTATTCTAATTTTGGTCCCTTAAATCGACGTTTTTCATTTTTTAACAAACCTAACTTGGTTAAGACAACTTGGAGCGTCGAGGTCAAACCGGAGTCAGAATTGAACTCCGTCAGTTTCCACAAGTCACTCATCGACCCGACCGTGCTGGAACAAACGGAGGCCAATTGGAAGAGTATTTTAATTTGGTCCTCAAACCGAAGTTTTTCATTTTTTTAACTAAACTAACTTGGCTAAGACTACTTGGAGCGTCGAGGTCAAATCGGGAGTCCGAATTGAACTCCGTTAGTTTCCACAAGTCACACTCATCAGCCCGACCGTGCTGGAACAAACCGGAGGCAATTAGATATGTATTTCTAATTTGGGTCCCTCAAATCGACGTTTTTCATTTTTAACAAACCTAACTTGGTGAAGACAACTTGGAGCGTCGATGTCAAACCGGGAGTCAGAATTGAACTCCGTCAGTTTCCACAAGTTCACACTCATCGACCCGACCGTGCTGGAACAAACCGGAGGGCAATCGGATGATGAGTATTTCTAATTTTGGTCCCTTAAACCAAAGTTTTTCATTTTTTAACTAAACTAACTTGGTTAAGACGACTTGGCACGTCGCGGTCAAACCGGAGTCCGAATTAAACTCCGTCAGTTCCACAAGTCACACTCATCGACCCGATCGTGCTGGAACCAATCGGAGCCAATTGGAAGAGTATTTCTAATTTTGCTCCCTAAAATCGTAGTATTTCCTTTTAACTAACTAACTTGGTTAAGACGACTTGGCACATCGCGGTCAAACCGGGAGTCCGAATTGTACTCCGTCAGTTTCCACAAGTCACACTCATCGACCCGACCGTGCTTGAACAAACCGGAGGCCAATGGGAAGAGTATTTCTAGTTTTGGTCCCTCAAATCGAAGTATTTCATTTTTTAACTAAACTAACTTGGTTAAGACGACTTGGCGCGTCGCGGTCAAACCGGGAGTCCGAATTGAACTATGTCAGTTTCCACAAGTCACACTCATCGGCCCGACCGTGCTGGAACAAACCGGAGGCCAATCGGAAGAGTATTACTAACATTGGACCCTCAAACTGAGTTTTTCATTTTTTAACTAAACTAACTTGGTTAAGACGACTTGGCGCGTCGCGGTCAAACCGGGAGTCCGAATTGAACTCCGTCAGTTTCCACAAGTCACAATCATCGACCTGATCGTGCTGGAACAATCGGAGGCCAATTGGAAGAGTATTTCTAAATTTGGCTCCCTAAATCGAAGTATTTCATTTTTTAACTAAACTAACTTGGTTAAGACGACTGGCACATCGCGGTCAAACCGGGAGTCCGAATTGTACTCCGTCAGTTTCCACAAGTCACACTCATCGACCCGACCGTGCTTGAACAAACCGGAGGCCAATGGAAAAGTATTTCTAGTTTTGGTCCCTCAAATCGAAGTATTTCATTTTTTACTAAACTAACTTGGTTAAGACGACATGGCGCGTCGCGGTCAAACCGGAGTCCGAATTGAACTATGTCAGTTTCCACAAGTCACACTCATCGGCCCGACCGTGCTGGAACAAACCGGAGGCCAATCGGAAGAGTATTACTAACATTGGACCCTCAAACTGATGTTTTTCATTTTTTAACTAAACTAACTTGGCTAAGACTACTTGGAGCGTCGAGGTCAAATCGGGAGTCCGAATTGAACTCCGTTAGTTTCCACAAGTCACACTCATCAGCCCGACCGTGCTGGAACAAACCGGAGGCCAATCAGATATGTATTTCTAATTTTGGTCCCTTAAATCGACGTTTTTCATTTTTTAACAAACCTAACTTGGTTAAGACAACTTGGAGCGTCGAGGTCAAACCGGGAGTCAGAATTGAACTCCGTCAGGTTTCCACAAGTCACACTCATCGACCCGACCGTGCTGGAACAAACGGAGGCCAATTGGAAGAGTATTTATAATTTTGGTCCCTCAAACCGAAGTTTTTCATTTTTTAACTAAACTAACTTGGCTAAGACTACTTGGAGCGTCGAGGTCAAATCGGGAGTCCGAATTGAACTCCGTTAGTTTCCACAAGTCACACTCATCAGCCCGACCGTGCTGGAACAAACCGGAGGCCAATCAGATATGTATTTCTAATTTTGGTCCCTCAAATCGACGTTTTTCATTTTTTAACAAACCTAACTTGGTGAAGACAACTTGGAGCGTCGAGGTCAAACCGGGAGTCAGAATTGAACTCCGTCAGTTTCCACAAGTCACACTCATCGACCCGACCGTGCTGGAACAAACCGGAGGGCAATCGGATGAGTATTTCTAATTTTGGTCCCTTAAACCAAAGTTTTTCATTTTTTAACTAAACTAACTTGGTTAAGACGACTTGGCACGTCGCGGTCAAACCGGGAGTCCGAATTAAACTCCGTCAGTTTCCACAAGTCACACTCATCGACCCGATCGTGCTGGAACAAATCGGAGGCCAATTGGAAGAGTATTTCTAATTTTGCTCCCTAAAATCGTAGTATTTCATTTTTTAACTAAACTAACTTGGTTAAGACGACTTGGCACATCGCGGTCAAACCGGGAGTTCGAATTGTACTCCGTCAGTTTCCACAAGTCACACTCATCGACCCGACCGTGCTTGAACAAACCGGAGGCCAATGGGAAGAGTATTTCTAGTTTTGGTCCCTCAAATCGAAGTATTTCATTTTTTAACTAAACTAACTTGGTTAAGACGACTTGGCGCGTCGCGGTCAAACCGGGAGTCCGAATTGAACTATGTCAGTTTCCACAAGTCACACTCATCGGCCCGACCGTGCTGGAACAAACCGGAGGCCAATCGGAAGAGTATTACTAACATTGGACCCTCAAACTGAAGTTTTTCATTTTTTAACTAAACTAACTTGGTTAAGACGACTTGGCGCGTCGCGGTCAAACCGGGAGTCCGAATTGAACTCCGTCAGTTTCCACAAGTCACAATCATCGACCCGATCGTGCTGGAACAAATCGGAGGCCAATTGGAAGAGTATTTCTAATTTTGCTCCCTAAAATCGAAGTATTTCATTTTTTAACTAAACTAACTTGGTTAAGACGACTTGGCACATCGCGGTCAAACCGGGAGTCCGAATTGTACTCCGTCAGTTTCCACAAGTCACACTCATCGACCCGACCGTGCTTGAACAAACCGGAGGCCAATGGGAAAAGTATTTCTAGTTTTGGTCCCTCAAATCGAAGTATTTTTCATTTTTTACTAAACTAACTTGGTTAAGACGACATGGGCGTCGCGGTCAAACCGGAGTCCGAATTGAACTATGTCATTTCCACAAGTCACACTCATTGGCCCGACCGTGCTGGAACAAACCGGAGGCCAATCGGAAGAGTATTACTAACATTGGACCCTCAAACTGATGTTTTTCATTTTTTAACTAAACTAACTTGGCTAAGACTACTTGGAGCGTCGAGGTCAATCGGGAGTCCGAATTGAACTCCGTTAGTTTCCACAAGTCACACTCATCAGCCCGACCGTGCTGGAACAAACGGAGGCCAATCAGATATGTATTTCATTTTGGTCCCTTAAATCGACGTTTTTCATTTTTTAAAAACCTAACTTGGTTAAGACAACTTGGAGCGTCGAGGTCAAACCGGGAGTCAGAATTGAACTCCGTCAGTTTCCACAAGTCACACTCATCGACCCGACCGTGCTGGAACAAACCGGAGGCCAATTGGAAGAGTATTTATAATTTTGGTCCCTCAAACCGAAGTTTTTCATTTTTTAACTAAACTAACTTGGCTAAGACTACTTGGAGCGTCGAGGTCAAATCGGGAGTCCGAATTGAACTCCGTTAGTTTCCACAAGTCACACTCATCAGCCCGACCGTGCTGGAACAAACCGGAGGCCAATCAGATATGTATTTCTAATTTTGGTCCCTCAAATCGACGTTTTTCATTTTTTAACAAACCTAACTTGGTGAAGACAACTTGGAGCGTCGAGGTCAAACCGGGAGTCAGAATTGAACTCCGTCAGTTTCCACAAGTCACACTCATCGACCCGACCGTGCTGGAACAAACGGAGGGCAATCGATGAGTATTTCTAATTTTGGTCCCTTAAACCAAAGTGTTTTCATTTTTTAACTAAACTAACTTGGTTAAGACGACTTGGCACGTCGCGGTCAAACCGGGAGTCCGAATTAAACTCCGTCAGTTCCACAAGTCACACTCATCGACCCGATCGTGCTGGAACAAATCGAGGCCAATTGGAAGAGTATTTCTAATTTTGCTCCCTAAAATCGTAGTATTTCATTTTTTAACTAAACTAACTTGGTTAAGACGACTTGGCACATCGCGGTCAAACCGGGAGTTCGAATTGTACTCCGTCAGTTCCACAAGTCACACTCATCGACCCGACCGTGCTTGAACAAACCGGAGGCAATGGGAAGAGTATTTCTAGTTTTGGTCCCTCAAATCGAAGTATTTCATTTTTTAACTAAACTAACTTGGTTAAGACGACTTGGCGCGTCGCGGTCAAACCGGGAGTCCGAATTGAACTATGTCAGTTTCCACAAGTCACACTCATCGGCCCGACCGTGCTGGAACAAACCGGAGGCCAATCGGAAGAGTATTACTAACATTGGACCCTCAAACTGAAGTTTTTCATTTTTTAACTAAACTAACTTGGCTAAGACTACTTGGAGCGTCGAGGTCAAATCGGGAGTCCGAATTGAACTCCGTTAGTTTCCACAAGTCACACTCATCAGCCCGACCGTGCTGGAACAAACCGGAGGCCAATCAGATATGTATTTCTAATTTTGGTCCCTTAAATCGACGTTTTTCATTTTTTAACAAACCTAACTTGGTTAAGACAACTTGGAGCGTCGAGGTCAAACCGGGAGTCAGAATTGAACTCCGTCAGTTTCCACAAGTCACACTCATCGACCCGACCGTGCTGGAACAAACCGGAGGGCAATCGGATGAGTATTTCTAATTTTGGTCCCTTAAACCAAAGTTTTTCATTTTTTAACTAAACTAACTTGGTTAAGACGACTTGGCGCGTCGCGGTCAAACCGGGAGTCCGAATTGAACTCCGTCAGTTTCCACAAGTCACAATCATCGACCCGATCGTGCTGGAACAAATCGGAGGCCAATGGAAGAGTATTTCTATTTTGGTCCCGAAAATCGAAGTATTTCATTTTTTAACTAAACTAACTTGGTTAAGACGACTTGGCCATCGCCGTCAAACCGGGAGTCCGAATTGTACTCCGTCAGTTTCCACAAGTCACACTCATCGACCTACCACCGTGCTGAACAAACCGGAGGCCATGGGAAAAGTATTTCTAGTTTTGGTCCCTCAATCGAAGTATTTCATTTTTTAACTAAACTAACTTGGTTAAGACGACTTGGCGCGTCGCGGTCAAACCGGGAGTCCGAATTGAACTATGTCAGTTCCACAAGTCACACTCATCGGCCCGACCGTGCTGTAACAAACCGGGGCCAATCGGAAGAGTATTACTAATTGTCCCCTCAAACTGAAGTTTTTCATTTTTTAACTAACTAACTTGGCTAAGACTACTTGGAGCGTCGAGGTCAAATCGGGAGTCCGAATTGAACTCCGTCAGTTTCCACAAGTCACACTCATCAGCCCGACCGTGCTGGAACAAACCGGAGGCCAATCAGATGTGTATTTCTAATTTTGGTCCCTTAAATCGACGTTTTTCATTTTTTAACAAACTAACTTGGTTAAGACACTTGGAGCGTCGAGGTCAAACCGGGAGTCCGAATTGAACTCCGTCATTTTCCACAAGTCACACTCATCGACCTGACCGTGCTGGAACAAACCGGAGGGCAATCGGTGAGTATTTCTAATTTTGGTCCCTTTAACCAAAGTTTTTCATTTTTTACTAACTAACTTGTTAAGACGACTTGGCGCGTCGCGGTCAAACCGGGAGTCCGAATTGAACTCCGTCAGTTTCCACAAGTCACAATCATCGACCCGATCGTGTTGGAACAAATCGGAGGCCAATGGAATAGTATTTCTAATTTTGCTCCCTAAAATCGAAGTATTCATTTTTAAATAACTAACTTGGTTAAGACGACTTGGCACGCGCCGTCAAACCGGGAGTCCGAATTGAACTCCGTCAGTTTCCACAAGTCACACTCATCGACCCGACCGTGCTGGAACAAACCGGAGGCCATTGGAAGAGTATTTCTAATTTTGCTCCCCAAATCGAAGTTTTTCATTTTTTAACTAAACTAACTTGGTTAAGACGACTTGGAGCGTCGAGGTCCAAACATGGAGTCAGAATTGAACTCCGTCAGTTTCCACAAGTCACACTCATCGACCCGACCGTGCTGGAACAAACCGAGGCCAATTGGATGAGTAATTCCAATTTTGGTCCCTCAAATCGAAGTTTTTCATTTTTTAACTAAACCAACTTGGTTAAGACGACTTGGCGCGTCGCGGTCAAACCGGGAGTCCGAATTGAACTCCGTCGTTTCCACAAGTCACACTCATCGACCCGACCGTGCTGGAACAAACCGGAGGGCAATCGGATGAGTATTTCTAATTTTGGTCCCCTAAAACAAAGTTTTTCATTTTTAACTAACTAACTTGGTTAAGACGACTTGGCGCGTCGCGGTCAAACCGGGAGTCCGAATTGAACTCCGTCAGTTTCCACAAGTCACACTCATCGGCCCGCCCGTGCTGGAACAACCGGAGGCCAATGGGAAAGTTTTCTAGTTTTGGTCCCTCAATCGAAGTATTTCATTTTTAACTAAACTAACTTGGTTAAGACGACTTGGCGCGTCGCGGTCAAATCGGGGTCCGAATTGAACTATGTCATTTTCCACAAGTCACACACATCGGCTCGACCGTGCTGGAACAAACCGGAGGCCAATCGGAAGAGTATTACTAACATTGGTCCCTCAAACTGAAGTTTTTCATTTTTTAACTAAACTAACTTGGTTAAGAC